>APFE031659249.1:0-12732 GCA_000404065.3 Pinus taeda
CCCTCTTAGGGTCCTCTAACTAAAAACTAAATTTCTCTAATTTTAAACACAATAAGATGAGAAATAATTTATTTATATCTAAACATTTATTTGATGATAATATACCATTAAAATTTATTTACCACAAATTAAATAAGTAAGATTTTCATTGCAACCATTTACATAAGTAATCAATAAACACAGGAATATATGTTCCAATAGCTTAATCGAGATGCTCCTGAGCTCTCGACTCTGTTGGGATGCTCCTCTTGGCTACCTAACTGGATTTGTCTCCCAACCAACTAGAAAATATTTCCTGACCCAGGGAACCTCCACAGGTTCCCAAGCCCTCCGAGCCCATGTCCAACTAGAGGTAGTGTGTCCAGGTTTACCAAACACTCTCTAGATCCAAGTTTGTATTCCCTCATTTATCTCTTCATTCTCTCCCTTCTCTTTCTCCACATTCCTCCCCCAAACACAATCTTCCAAAACAAAATCAAGACCAAGGATCTCCCCTCCTCTAATCATCATTTTCCTTTTATGTCTCTTTCTCCTATCTACCCCAACCACCTATCATTAATGTCATGACTAACCCCTCATCCTTTCATTTAGTATCATTGACTTTTCTTACCATATATTTTCCCAAGTAAATTTGAGAAGAGATTAATTATGGGGATAAGATATGGATATTTAATTTGAAAATTAATTGGAGAAGACCATATCTTCTCCTAGGTAGATTTTGAAAAGACATTTTGGGATATGGATATTTAATTTGGAATAAATGGAAGGAGACCATATTCAATCCAAAATTAAATTTGAGAAGACAAGTTGGGAATTGAATAATAACAATAATAAAATTTATATCAGTAAATAAATTTACAATTTCACAAATGTAGGTATCTACCAATATTTCTGGATAATTATAAGTCAATATTTTCAAATAATTTAAACACTAATAAAATTTGCATGGTAAGGTTAAATAGGGCATTAAAATTGATTTTTAAGCTAAACCTAAAAAAACAAAAACAAAACAAAAAACAAACAAAACAATATTATTTTATCGCAATCAAATTATTATATAAAATAAAAACCTAATATATTTTATAAATGTAAATATTAATATATCTAATATACTTTTTCGTTTTATTATATAGTATTATTATTATATATCTTAATTTTTATTGATTAACTATGGTATTTATTTTTAACTTTATAAAATAAAAATATATATTATCAAAGATTAATACAATTATAATTTTTTTTTATAGTCTTTCCTTTTAATGTTTTTTTCTATTAAAAATTAATATATAAACTTAATTAATTATATATAAAATATATTAATTTTAATAAATAAAATATATTTAGAGCCTATTAATAAACCATGACTTCAATAAAGGTGACAAATATTTGATGACTTTCATAAATAATATATCAAATAGAGCGCTTTTTAAATCCTGTGATTTTTATAAATAATAAATGATTAATAACATTTTTATAAAGTCATCAATAATATATCAAATGGAGTGCTATTTAAATCCTCAATGATTTTTATAAATAATAAATTATTAATAACATTTTTGTAATTATTTTTTATGATTTTCACTTATTTACAAAGTGGAAAAAATAACTCAAATGATGTATTACTCACTATTTACCTTATTAATAATATTTTTAACTATAAATTTCTAATTAAATTATTTTAATCTATAAAAAATATTAAAATAAATCACAATTAAAATACATTTAATTATAATTTTTATCTCTAAATTCTAAATTTGGAATTTATCTGACTAACGTTAAAATAATACTATGATTACTATGCTCACAATAATTATAATTACTATGCTCACAATGCCATAAGCTCTTTACGATACTATGATTGCTCTAAAACTATAACAGGACCTCCTACATGGTGGGCAGGTTGAACTTCATTTCCCTCTCGTTATATTTGAATTATCCAGCCATTAATAAGCCAAAGTCTCCATAGCTCCCATGGTATGGGGTAGCCATGAATAAGCCAAAATCTCCGACCGTGTGGAAGGCGGCTACGTAATGACATTTGGTAAAACGAAAAGTTGAAGGCCTTTTAAAATAATGTTTGACATCTTGAATGTCATGAGATGAAAAGGACATTTTATTTTATTTCATTTCCGTCTCGTTATATTTGATAGTTGAATTATCCAGCCATTAATAAGCCAAAGTCTCCATAGCTCCCATGGTATGGGGTAGCCATGAATAAGCCAATGTGGAAGGCGGCTACGTAATGACATTTGGTAATAATGTTTGACATCTTGAATGTCATGAGATGAAAATGACATTTTATTTTATTATGAAATTTTATTTAGAGAAAAAAATTGAGATTTACCATTTTGTTTATATATATAAATATATATATATATTATATATAAATGTATAATTATATAATTTCTAGTTTATAAATGGTTTGGAATTTGATTTTTAAATATATTGTTTTTAACTAAGATAATGCAACAATATGATAACATTATAAAGTTTTTCTCTTATGCAAGTGGTAGAAAATAATAAAATTGTGGGAACAACATTAAAGGATATTGCAGATGAAATAGAGATATCAATATAAAGTTGAGATAAAAATAAAATTTAAATATATATGAATACCAAGATAATGCAACAACATAATAACATTATAAAGTTTTTCTCTTATGCAAGTGGTAAAAAATAATAAAATTGTGGAAACAACATTAAATGATATTGCAGATGAAATAGAGATATTAATATAAAGTTGAGATAAAAATAAAATTTAAATATATATGAATAAAAGAATATTATGAATGTTTTAAAAATAATAAAATTGTGGAAACAACATTAAAGGATATTGCAGATGAAATAGAGATATTAATATAAAGTTGAGATAAAAATAAAATTTAAATATATATGAATAAAAGAATATTATGAATGTTTTAATTTATAATAAGGGGTTTTCCTGGAAAAAGTGGTTGGATGTAATATTTTATTTAAAAATAAAAACTAACTATAAATAAAGAAAATTAATATTGGAATGACCATAATTTGAAATTAAGTTTTTTTTTTGGGTTTATGTAATATTTTATTTTTGATATTATGTAAAGATAAAAAGTTATATAATTGTGACAATAATGTTAAAAGTATTGAAGATAAAATAGAGATATCAATTGAAAGATATAGAAGTTAAAATAGAAACATCAATTTGACGTTAAAATAGTATCATACATAAAGCAAAGGTTGAGATTAATTTAAAAAATGTCATGTGAACAAGTGTCATATGAAGTATTCTAACAAAGCTTATTTATAAATTAAAAATCTTCATGGTTAAGAATACCACAATGGGCCAATACCATGGTTTATTGCCCAAAAACCCATAACTCACTCCAAATGTTACTTGTTCATATAATTAATCAATTTAATTAAAAGGGGAAAAAAGAGCATAACTACTTTGGAGATAAATCTCAACCTTTGATTTGTGTATACTACTATATAATTATTATATAAGTGCATGGGAATGAGCTAATGGTGAGGTAACCTTAACATACAGGTTGGAAAACTATGTAATAGTCAAACAACTATAATGTTGAAGTAACCTCTATGTTGTAGATATGAGGAAGATATTGTATATACAATAAGTTTTACTTATGATTTAGTTTGTGATTTCAAATAGTACTATGATCTATGGTAAGTGTGACTTTGATAGGACACATAGCTTGTTGATACTGGTTGGTTAATGATATGACTCTAAAAACCACATATACAATTTGATGTAGGGTGTTGACCCTCTTCTTATTAAGAAGTTTGGAGGTATTATCCACAGTGTATTCTCCAAAATAGGAGTTGTGGGAGGATCATATTAAGTCATTGTACCATAGATGTGTAATGATGACTACTAGTTTCCTATCCAAGAAGTTAAACCAATATAATTTATGCTTCCACTTGGGGGTTATATCTTGATTTAGGGAGATATAGTACACATATCTTGTGGCTTATTGAATAATGTATTTATTAGTACATGCACAAGATATGCTTATAATAGCTACACATACATGCAATGTGCATGTACACTAGTACAATTACTACTAAACTAGGTTTTTAACTATTTAATTAATTGTTTAATAATTATGAAAGTTATGTTGCATACATAAATATCTAGTAGCATTGGTTGTCTTCTTTGACTTTAATTACTTGTTGATATGATGAATTAAGTTGATATGATGAATTAAACGGTATGATGGGTTGCCATAAATTTTTTAAACAATTATTAAATTTCATTTACAAACTAGGATAAGAAGCAAGACCTTACATTCTATTTTTTTGTTATTTTAAGTAGTTCATCCAATATTTTATTTATTCAACAATTTCCCATAAATTTAGAAGGGTTGGAAAAAATTATTTGATTTTTTAAACAATTATTAAATTTCATTTACAGACTAGGATAAGAAGCAAGACCTTACATTCTATTTTTTTGTTATTTTAAGTAGTTCATCCAATATTTTATTTATTCAACAATTTCCCATAAATTTAGAAGGGTTGGAAAAAATATTTTCTTAATATAATCTTCTTAGAACATATTGTGCATGGTTGTTCTTAGAGTATAGGTAAAAGGAATATGAAACTAAAAGATTTCTTGGATCTAGTAAGTTGGTTAGAAATATAATTTTGTTCCATTCAAAGCAAGTGGCAAGAATCAAATACATTTCCACTAGTTGGAACATCATACAACAAAGCAAATTCAAATACTAAAATAAGTCTTATTATGTTAAATTTAAGTGGATTTCTAAAATATAGTATATCGTTAATCTTCTTGGTCAAAATGTTATTCTATTTAAGAGTGAGCATAATATGCTTCTCAACTTCTTGATTAAAATGTTATTCTTTCCAAAATATCGCTTTTTTAGTTAAAATGTTATTCTTTCCAAATATTAATAATTGAGATTGCAAATGAAAATGCTATTTAATATTATTAAATTATATTTATTAATATTTTCTTTAAATATAATATTAAATATTAATTGATATTAAAAAAAAATGTTGAAATATTTTTTCTAGTTATTGCTATATATATATTAAAAAATAATATTTTTATTAACATTAAATAATTTAAAATTATCTATAACCAATATTGTAATACCCAGTAAAAAAAATACACATAATTTAAATAAAACTATAAAACATTAAAAAGACGCTATTAAATTATGTCTAGTTTAACTGACACTACGAATGCTTCTCATATGCATATTTCACGACAAACAGCATCATAGTAAATGGTCGAAGATACGCTTTGTCAAAGAAATTGAAATATAAAACTTTTGAAAATTAAATTCCATAATCTTATAAACTTCAAAACTTATGAGAACGAGATTTTCTAACAATTTTATTTGAAGCACAGTTTCTAATAATTTTATTTGAAGGACAGGATTGTTAGGGTTCAAGAGAAATAAATATAACAATCAAGAAATACACATTCAAACCATGTACAACATGATTATCAGGAAAACCCCAATTGGAGGAAAAACCAACCAACAATAGATTTATTATTGTTCTTGGCTAAAACACAACCAAGCCGGCCAACAACCTAACCTTTCACCGCTCAACCATGGCTACCTACAATGGAGAATACTCAAGCCTTTTAAGGGCTTCAACTACATGTAATACCATGGGCTCAATACCATGAGTCACCAATACTAGGTGCCCAATACCACAACTGTTAACCATAACTGTTGACATAACCTCAACTCCACCATAGGGTCAAGTTTATCTAACAATCCCCCCTTTAAACTTGACATTGGGTTTTCTTTGGCCAAATATAGCCAAATCTGCCAAGTGAGCCAGCCACCACCCACCTCCAAGCCCTACCCAGTCAATGTTACGGTATTTGGTAATCTCACAAGTTGTCCTAGTTCAGCATGCTTCATCATACCACCACATGCATCCCCATATCACCAAAGCGGACATTCAGACTTTACCAGTGATTTACTAGGGTACGCATGCCTTACCAGGACATTCAGACTTTACTAGTGATTTACTAGGGTACGCATGCCTTACCAGGTCTTACAGTCGTATACCCATTTACATGAAAATTTCCATTTTATTTTTATTTTGTTGCTATCTTGACCCACACACAACTTGAACTGCTGCAAGTTTAACCATGCATTTCACCCTTTGAGACTCCTATCCCACTATTTAACCCTTCTCTTGTAACTGAATTTTTATTTAAAATTTTTGTTACTATTTCAGAATAGAATTTTTTCTTTAACCATAAAAGCCCTTCAACAAATTTCTCTAAAAAAAGAATTACCAGACTTTCTTGATTTTTTAAATTTCGAAAAAATATTCCCATGGCTTGCATTTTCTTCTTTAAAAAATATTCCCAAGGCTTGCATTTTCTTCTTGCTCCTGATGGAACGAGGCCTTGGCAAAGCCTTCAAACTTCATTTTCTTCTTGCTCTTCATCGCATCATCACTACATCGTTGGTTTGTGCAACGAGCTATTGCTTCAACCACTGCCACCACTTCGTGGATGGGAACATTTGGAACAACTATCTAAGGCCCTTGCCAACCAAAGCTTTGATACTACTTGTTAGGGTTCAAGAGAAATAAATATAACAATCAAGAAATACACATTCAAACCATGTACACCATGATTATCTAGAAAACCCCAATTGGGGGAAAAACCAACCAAGAATAGATCTATTATTGTCCTTGGCTAAAATACAGCCAAGCTGGCCAACAACTTGAACTTTCACCGCTCAACCATGGCTACCTACAATGGAGAATACACAAGTGTTTTAAGGGCTTCAACTACATGTAATACCATGGGCTCAATACCATGAGTCACCAATACTAGGTGCCCAAAACCACAACTGTTAACCATAATTGTTGACATAACCTCAACTCCACCATAGGATCAAGTTTATCTAACAAGGATGATGATATTGTTCATAACATATGACTATAAAACCAAATTGCGAGTTAGGCTCTACAATTCACAAACAAGAATGATGCATGGCATGAATTTTGGTATGAAGTACACAAACAAGAATGATTAAGGGTGTTTTATTCAAGTTATGAATCAAGGAAAGGAGTAGATATGGAAGTTTATAAGGATAAAGTAATTAATATTGAACTATTTAGGAGATTGTTGATAACAGATGGAAATGATCAATTCTATTGTTGCAATCCAGTATTTCTTGAACCTAAAGTATCACTATAAAATTTGTTTAAGAGATGTGTATACTGTGAGATGGGTTGTAAGATTGCTTGGAGCACATGGTTCCTACTCATTCCAACTAGTTTGAAAGACATAACATGGGAGATTAGAGATGGGTTGTAAGATTGCTTGGAGCACATGGTTCCTACTCATTCCAAACAGGGGAGATTAGAGATGGGTTGTAAGATTGCTTGGAGCACATGGTTCCTACTCATTCCAACTAGTTTGAAAGACGTAACAATTTATTCTCTTGGAAATGATGACTCTCACCAATGTGATCTAACTATTCTCTTGGTTGTGAGCAATTGGTTTGTTTTTTAGCGCATACACACAAACAAAGAAGAGAAGTGTTGGATGATATTGATCCAACATCAATATGGGTGGAGGAGGTTCAACCAACTAAGTTTGATGTTGATTTTGATATTGATAACATGGAGTTAGGGGGCTTGATCCTAATGAAGATCTGAACTAGTAGCTAAATCAAGCAAAAAAAACAACTAATGGAAAGCACTAGTGGTGCAACTCATATTGATCCAACATCAAAATGGGTGGAGGAGGTTCAACCAACTAAGTTTGATGTTGATTTTGATATTGATAACATGGAGTTAGGGGGCTCGATCCTAATGAAGATCTGAACTAGTAGCTAAATCAAGCAAAGAAAACAACTAATGGAAAGCACTAGTGGTGCAACTCGACCAACTCGTGTTCCATTAGGTCTAATCTTATTGCTGCTAGTGCTACTGTAGATGATGTAGCTCTCGTTGATGGCCTCATTAATTATGCATTTTGTCACTCATATGTATTGCATAAGAGTTATTTTTGATGGTGTAGAATGGTTATTATCTCCTCACCTAAATTTAATTTATTGTAAGTGATATGATAATGAAAATTATTGTTGTAATGGCTACATAAGTATAAATATTATTGTATTTACCTTCACTCTAACTCTCAAACTACAATAAAGTCTCCAATGTAATTTTATCTCATTTTATTTTTATCAACAATAAAAACTATATATAAAATACAATAATATAAAATTAATAAAAAATAACCGTATTTTTGACTTTTCCATTATCCCACACATTCATAGAAAAGTCCTATTTTTTATAAAAACTAAATTTCGGCCAACTTTAAATCAGTTTATATATATATAAACATTAATTGTTAAAAAAAAAATAAAAAAGAAATTAAATTTATATCATTTATTTCATTACAATCCATGCACTCTCACGGCTCTACCGCGACACAACGGCCCACCCGACCTGAAATAATCGGCAAATCTATACTTTGACCACTTTGGATCCAGTTGCAAATCTATACTTTGACCACTTTGGATCATACATGGGGTAGCCATGAATAAGCCAAAGGTTTAATAAGTATGCATTTATGTTAAAACATTTACCGATTAATAGCAGAAAATTTTGTAAAAATATAGATACCCCACTCCGCTTCCCGTTGGAATATTTAACTTTCGAACGGTCATATTTCCACCCAAAACTATTTTAAATACCCTCCTCTTTCCGCTTTTCCTCCTCACTCTCACATGAACGGCAACCGAACAATCTGCTCTGAAACATAACTCGCCCATCGATAGCTCAATATCAGTTTTCACAGCAAAATCTTTCAATTCTTACTACAGCAGTGTTCAGCGCTCGCACATATCTGATCTGATTATCATTCACTATCCAACAGAAATGGCGGTCAGAAGCCAACCGCTTGCCATCCTCCAGGACGAAAATGACGAGATCAACAGAGGTAAGCAAACACAAAACAGAATCCCCATGGGTATCTCTTCTTCTTTTTCACCGAGCCTTCAATAAGAATGTAGTTAAAAATTTTGGGGAATTTTGCAGGCAAATCTGTCGGCCTCAAGGGGCAGCAACCATATTTATCTGATCGGATCCCTCTGTCCAACATCACGAACAAGACGGAGAATCATACTAAGGGGGCATTCGGTGCTAAGAATGGGCGCGCAGGGGTTGCACCACGAACTGCTCTGGGTAATATTACGAATGGGGTGGAGTTCTGTAAGGCTCCAGCCTCTGCGGTTAAACAGAAGAAGGCGCGGGGGAAGAATGCCATCGCTTGGGCTCCTAATCCGAGATGTGAACTAACAGAGGAGGAAAAGCAGAAGGCCAACGCTTGGGCTCGAGAAGGAATCGAGAGGGTCCATTTTAGTGGTAAAGACATGGAAGTGTCGATGGCAAAGATCGCAGAAGAAGGTATGTGGGTTTTCTAACCTAAACACTCTGTTCATGTTTGTTTGGCAGATGCAGGACCACCCTACTAATGCTAAAAGGGTGTAAGTGGTACTTGACTAGTTTTGGCCAAATAGATTGCCCTAGCGTCGTAGACTATCATAACAATTGGTGTTTACTTAGTAACGGTGGTCTCTGTTCCAGCTCCGTGTTTCATAATGTCTGCTTTCATTACACAGAAACAAGGATTTGTATTACCTAGACAGGTCATACCCGTCGTCTGCGGTACACAATACTTAAACCCAAGAAATATTTGACATTCTAAATTTCTGAGTTCTTCATAAGCAGCCTTTTTGGACGTGCACCAAAATTTGCCCTGCTTCTGGGGTTAACACCGGTGGGCAAACCCTCACAAATGAGATTCTGTTAGTCTCATCATTTGTGTGATTCTCCAAACTGCCACCTAAATACTCTGTTCATGTTGTGTTTGGCAGATGCAGGAGCACCCTTCTAATGCTAAAAGGGTGTAAGTGGTAGACTAGTTTTGGCCAAATAAATTGCCCTAGCGTCATAGACTATCATAACAATTGGTGTTTAGTGTTTACTTAGTAACGATGGTCTCTGTTCCAGCTCCGTGTTTCATAATCTCTGCTTTCATTACACAGAAACAAGGATTTGTATTACCTAGACAGGTCATACCCGTCGTCTGGACTCTGCAGTACACAATACTTATACCTATGAAATATTTGACATTCTAAATTTATGAGTTCTTCATAAGCAGCCTTTTTGGATGTGCACCAAAATTTGCTCTGCTTCTGGGGTCCACACCGGTGGACAAACCCTCACAAATGAGATTCTGTTAGTCTCATCACTTATGATTGTCCAAACAACCGCCTAAATACTCTGTTGATGTTGTGTTTGGCAGATGCAGGAGCACCCTCTTCATGCATTTGGAGAAGGCGGGGGTGGCATTTGATTCTCGGTACTTGACTAGTTTTGGCCAAATAAATAGTCCTAGTGTCATAGACTATCATAACAATTGGTGGTTACTGAGTAACGGTGATCTCCGTTCCAGCTCAGTGTTTCATAATCTCTGCTTTCTTTATACAGAAACAAGGGTTTGCATTACCTAGAAACAGGGGTGCAGACAGGGCATACCCATCGTCTGCAGCACACAGTAGTTATACCCATGAAATATTTGACATTTTAAATTTCTTTGAGTCAAGTTCTTCAGAAGTAGTCTTTTAATTCTTCTCGATCCTATAGTTAAATTGCTATGAAGGCAGATTACATTCGAAACATTGACTAAAGAAACAGACAAAAACATGGTGTGGATTGGAGAAGGCAGTATACGGCATTTGAGTCTTGGTACTTGACTGTTTTTGGCCAGATAAATTGCCTGTGTCACAGGATGTCAGGGCATATAATGGTTATTTACAGTAGTATACATCTCTGTGTTTTTTCTTGATAGAACCATTGATTTACATACTTAGAAACAGGGTTGCAGTCTGGCCATACTCTACATTATGTAATATTTGTAATCATGAAATTATTGACATTCTGAATTTTTTTGAAGTCGATTTCTTGAGTAGTATCATAAAATTGAGCAGATTCAAAGCATTATCTACAGAAACTGACAAAAACTTGATGCGTGGATTCCAGAAGGTAGGCTGACATTTGATTCTTGCCTCTTCGTACTTGACTGGTTTTTGGCTGAATAAACTGCAGTAGTGTCATAGACTGTCATGACATATACTGGTTACTTAGTAAAGATGATCTTCTGTTCCAGCTCCGTGTTTTGTGATCTTTGCTATTTTCTTTTTTACAAGGACTTACATTACTTAGAAACGGAAGTGCAGAATGGCCTATCCATTCTCTGCAGAACTAGAATTTCCTTTGAAGCAAGGCCGTTTGAGCCATCAAGGTAGAGATCTGCCCCCATTGTTGCCACAAGCGTAGAGAGACAATAGAAGTAGAGTTGACTGAGTATGCATGGTTCTTCAAGGAGTTCCAAATTGTGTGCAATTTGATCTAAGTTGATGTTTGTGATTACCATTTCTCTAATAGTTGAGGATTTACTATTGATGTCTTTTCTACAATAAAATGCTTTGCATGAATGCTCATTTTTCTCTCTCACTCTGTATGTGTATGATGAACATGTCCACCATAGCATTCTGCCATTCTGGTCTTCTTTTTTCTTTGTCTAGCGTTTATAGCCATAGATTAAGAAGTTCATGTGAGAATAAAATGAAATAGGAGGAATAGTGTTAGATTTCTTGTGAACCTAGCACCCAATATTTAATTCCTAGCAAAAAATTGCTGAATAAACACACAGCTAGGTTCTTAACGATCTCAATCACAATGATACATCAAATTTCTGCCCAACAAGTTTTTCATTAGCAAATCCAAACTTACGTGCGCTCCTGTCTTTGGATAATGGCCGACCTGAGAAAATACAGAAAACACTAACCTGGATTTGATCCAATAGATCTGCCCTAGATCTATGCTCGATCTCTCTTGCAGATCCAGATCTCCATCCGCTCTGCACTCCCTCAGACGCAACACACTGCTCAATGAGATGTTGCTTTCAATCTTGTGCTGTTGTTGTGTGTCTTGCTCCTCTCATCAACCTTGCTTTCATAACTTTACATTGAGCTAAAACCCTAATCTTAACTCTAATCTCAAAGTGATTGGAGACTGGGATTAGATTTCTCCTCGCTAAGATTAAAACGTATTTACTAAAGTAAACTACTTTACTTTTCCTAAGTTTCTATTAGCTCATAAAGTTAACATATTAATATGTGTTTTTTCCTAAGTTAGACTTAGGCTAAGAATGGAGATCAAGAATTGTTAAAGAAGGTGCTCACACCTAGTTGTAAGTTGTATATTGTAAAGTTTTGTAGATGTTCTATGCTAAGAGCAATTTCACTTTTCTCACAGCAATCATACAAGTAGTTAAGCAAAATGCAGATAGAACATATAAGCAGATCTTACAGAAGACAAATCAGAAACAAAAAAATGTGTGTGTTCGTTTCGGCGGTCAACAGGATGCTTCAACCAGCAAAGTCTCCTTTGGTCAGCCAGCCCAGATGTGTCACAACAACCCTCCAACCAGTAGATGAGTCAACCCAAGTCAATTCTACAAAAGTCAACGCTGTCCTGAAAAGTCAACGCAGGGGCAGCAAGCTAAAAGTCAACACAGCAGCAAAACGGTCAACCTTTTGACCTCGATTTTTGTGCCAGCTAGTACGGCCTTCAAAAATCGAACTTTCCACCAATTTTCAGCTTGATTGGACCAAGCGTTGACCAAAGTCAACGCTGGTCAAACTTTCTGCGAAA
>APFE031659252.1:0-13239 GCA_000404065.3 Pinus taeda
TGGATCAACTTGGATATCTTTAGTAGAAATCAAATGGCCAAGTACTATTCCCACTTTGCACATTAATCTACATTTCTTTTCACTCAAGGCGAGATGGGCTTCGTGACAATGAAGTACTTTTTCCAGGTTTTCGAGAGCTTCCTGAAAAGAATCACCAAACACAGAAAAGTCATCCATATAAATTTCTACAAATTCTAGATTAGCAAAAATGGCCAGGGATGGCCTTTGAAACGTAGCCAGAGAATTACATAAACCAAAGGGAAGCACTCTATAAGAAAATTTACCCCATGGACTAGTAAAAGTAGTTTTATCTTGATCCTCAGGTGCAATCTATATCTGGTTATAACCACTGGAGCCATCCAAAAAGGAAAAGTATTTCTTTCCTGCAAGGGTATCAATCACCTAGTTAATGAAAGGGAGAGGGAAGTAATATTTGAGAGTGGCTTCATTTAATTCTTGATAATCAATACAAATATGCCATCTTCCATCTTCCTTAGGCACTAGCACTAATGGAGAGACCCACTGACCATCAGAAATAGGATAGATAAAACCAACATCTAAGAGCTTATGTACTTCTTCCTTCACAATATCTCTTAGAACTAGATTCATTCATGTTTGGGGTTGTCAGACAGGTCGAGATCCTTCCTAAATATAGATATGATGTATACAAGTTTCAGGGGGGATTCCCTTCATATCTTCATAGCCCCATTCAAAGGCACTAAGATGGTTTTGCAACAAATTCACAAGTTGCTCTCGCTGAGATGAGTCCAAATCTGAACTAATATACAAGGATTTACTGGGGCTAATATCAACAAGAGTAGTATCAGGCTTAGGAGTACTCAAGGGGGTGGCCAAATGCAACAGTACAGAAGAATGAGAATCATGGTTATCTTGAAAATCTAGGTTGAAGATCTGGCTCAATAGCTCAAAATTAGGCATAGTTTCTAGATTATTCAAGAAATATTGAATCTCATCATTTTTTGAAGACCCAATATGCTGATGGATAAAGGAAATGGGCTGAATCTCCTCATCCCTGCTCTGATACAACCATAAAGTATTTCGAAGGTCCTGAATGGATCTGGCGGGGGGTTATGACGTAAATTTCTTCCTAGCTTCACCATGTGAAATATACATATCACCGAAGCGACATCCAATATTTGCATTGACTATAGCAAGCCATGGTCAACCCAAGATAAAGGTATGTCCTCCTACTGGGTTCTTTGGCTGAAGCACAATGAAATTAACAGGATATTGCCAAGAATCAAATGAGATGATCACATTATCCAGTACTCCTTCTGTCTTAATTCTAGATCTATCTGCTAATTCAAGCATAGTGGGAGTAGGGCGAAGATGAGATAACCAAAGTTGATCCATGGTGTACTTAGTCATGACATTAATGGCTGCCCCTAGGTCTATAAGAACATTAGAGTTAAGGACATTACCAATCTGAACGGAGACAACAGGATTAATATATTTTTCCATAGACACACATCCCATCATGAACTCTGCTACCCTATCAACAAATTGAATGGTTTGGGGTTCCAATCTCTTCTTCCTGGGTTTCTTGAGACATAGTTCCTTAATAATCTTAATGCAAACTAGGGATCTCTTTGATGGATTGGAGCAGAGGTATCTTAAAGAAAAGATTTTGAAGCTCTGATGCCGAGCTAGTCTTAAAAACAAGCTCACTTCTTTCCATTACTAGCCCCTCTGGGAAGGGAGACTCGTTGGAAGAAGGTGGCAAGGATTCAGAGGTAAGGTCTACTTAGTGACAACTTTCGAAGAATGATTAAGAGTTTCTTCTTCTTCTTTCTCTTCAACAATCACTTTAGGTTTCTTTTGATTTTCGGATGTTACAGTCCTTCCCGATCTTAATTGAATACCATGAACCCCAACAGGAATAGACTGGTACTCGAATAAAGGTGGTTTTGTTACATAGATCATTTACACTACTTTATTATTGTTAAGATTGGGCATAGGCTTAGCAGGCAACTGAGGAGGCCGAAAAGGTGGAGGTAAAGGTAATGGTGGAGTAGACTGACTCGAAGGTTGAGGCATTGGATAAGGTGCATGTGTAGATGGATATGATTGCATGGGTGGCTAGTAGGAATATGGAGAATGAGTTAGCCCTCTCTAACCTTGTTGCCATGGTTGAGAAGGTTTCCCATGCTAATATTGGTTTCCATACTGCCACTGTTGATTAGTGTTAGGATAAGAATATGCATGTGAATTATAACCAAAATAGTGTGGAGAAAATTTAGGAGCCATACTTGCACCTACCTGAGGCCAATAAATTTTTGCTCCCATAGCATACAAGTATTCAGCTTTAGACTGTCCCCCTATAAATACAGCTTTAAGTCGTGGTATAGAGGAACATTTTTCTGTGATATGGTCTTCTGCAAAAATAGCACACATATTAGTTTCTTTCAAATTAAGAGGACATCCTTTAGGAGGATGCTTGTCTCTACATTTAGGACAAAAAATACTTAATGACTCTTGTTCCTTCATGAGTTTTTGCTGAAATTTTAAAGAGTCCAACTGTTTGGTAACAATATTCATTATATCAATTTTCATGTTTTCCATTTTATTTTCTAGTCCAATAATCATCACATCAATAGATTCAATTATCCTATTTCTATTTTGAGTTCCTCTATCAGATCTATATTGATTTATTGAGAATTTCTTGCATAATTCACAAATTTGTTTGAAAGTTTGCTGAGAAATATCACCTTGTCCCAGCAGATTTAAATTATTTCTAGCATTATCAGTAAGTCCTCTTAAGAACAAGTCTAATAGTATTGGAATCAAGCTCAAGTTTCGACCTTTGTAAAATATACATAAACCTTTCTAGATAGTCTTCAAGAGTTTCATCATCCTGTATGATTGTAAAAATCTCATCCTACATGTCCCAAGCTTTGCAATATTCTTGATATTTAGATAAAAACACTCTCTTCATCTAATCCCAAGAGGCTATAGTGTTTCCTCCTAACCCCATAAACCAACACAAAGCTAAGTCCTTGAGAGTAATAGGAAATAATCTTAGCTTCTGAGCATCAGTTGAATAATCATAACTTCTGCACAAAATATCAAACTCAAATGCAAAAGAGTCAGGATATTCATGAACTTTACCATGGAAATGAGGGAGAGCTGAAGGTGTAATGTTCTTCATTTGTGCCACATTATCGGGGTCCACAATTGGAAACACAAAAGTGGATTGTTCCCACTTACCTAGTTTTCATCAATCCTTTCCCCATGATCTTCATAGTCTGCCATTGTTTCCCTTTTGCTCCCAAAAGACTGAACCACACCTGAGCTATTGTCACCAGAATCTAGGTGGACTATTCTTGCGTGATGGGTTTGAATTGGATTGGGCTTCCTTCTCACAGAAGGAGACCCAATATGAGAATGGTTTTCAGAATTCTTTCGGCCCTTAGTGGGCTTTGAACCCCTACCTTTCTTAGGCATTCATTTCAAGAAAGAAAGAAAAATAAGAAAACAATTTCTAATAAAAATGATGTTAGAAATCAATCAACACCAACAAAATTCCTTCAAAGAAACTTTCCCCAAAAAAATACTACAAAAATGAAGGAAAAATTACCTCTATTATATAATTAGAAAATTCTTACCAAACCAAATCGCCTCCCTGACAACGGTGCCAAAATGTTGGGTGCACAAATTTCACTTAAGAAAACTCTTCAACACTTAATTATCAACCCTGGGAATTCGTAAACTTAGAGACAAAGCACAGGAAATGCCAGAGATGGTATGAATATTTCTAATGTCAATCCCTACTTTCTTTAAAGGAAAGATTGCATAATCAAACTAAAGAAAGAAAAAGGCAACTTGAACCATCAAAATAATTTAAGACTGGAATAAGGAAGAATGCGTTTGCAAAAGAGATTTAGAAATAAAGGGGCAATCACTCTAGCTAACTATTGGTTAACTAGTGCATGTGGTTTTCTTTAGCAGAGTGTTATGTAACCAACTCAAGAAAAGATAGAAAAGATAGATCAACACCTTAGAATTCAGCCTCTTCGAGGGGGCAACCTCCTTTACATTACATAAATGAACAATTCTTGGATGATTAAAATGACAAAACCTCCTTTCCATATATAGGAGTCTAAGGAGTCATAATATAACCTAGCTGGCCTAACAATAATAATATAAAGCCACAAAAATGACAATAGAGGGATTCTATGGGGCACAGTAATAACAATATGGGGATAATAGGGGCACAACAATATAAATAAGGGGTACAAATACAATAGTAATGGGGTAATCACTAGTATTATAGGGACCCAACATGCCCTTCTCCTTCAAAAAAGTGTTGTCCTCAACACTTGAGAGGTTCTGGATGCTTATGTATAAAATTCTCATCCTCCCATGTGGAATCTTCAACGGATAACTTCTTCCACTTGATAAGATACTCTGAAATTGATCGATTTCGTAGCTGTCGAGTTCTTGTTTTTGTGACTGCTTCCGGTTCCAATATAATTTTTCATTCCTCGTCAAGTTCTGGCAATATTGTTTGAACTGGGAGCTTGTCGCCTATAACCTTCTTTAAACATGAAACATGGAAAGCGGGGTGCAATCGATAAGCTATAGGAAGCTCCAATTAGTAGGCCATAGTACCAATTTTTTGCAACACCTTGTATGGACCATAATACTTTGGTGATAATTTAGTATCCTTCCTAGCTTGCTTGAGGGACATTTTCTTATATGGTTGTAGCTGTAGGAATACCCAATCACCTACATCGAAACTTCTTTCGCTGTGATGTTGATCTGCTTGTTGTTTCATTCTATTATGTGCCAACATGAGGTTATCCTTTAAGAGTTGGAGGACTTGTTGTTGATGTTCGATGTGATGTTCCACTGCTTGAACCTTAGAAACACATACAAACATACATCAACAAACATTGACAAAAAAAATCTCACATGTATATGCAATTTTAAACAACACACAAAATACAAATTTAAATAAAAAATATACAATTTTAAAATTTTAAACATTAGACAAAAAATACAAATTCAAATAGAAAAAACACATATTATACAATCCCAAATAAGGAACATCATATAATTTCAATTCAGTACAAAAAACACACTCAAATATGAAAATGCAACATTAAATAAGAAAATACACAATATACAAAGGAAAACATACATTTTATATACAAATTCAAATTTACCCCGTGAAATTAATTACAATCACAATTCAATAAAAAAACACACAAGTACAATTTCACGCTGCATACAATACAAATATTCATAAATAAACTTCGACACTATCACTCACACATAGATATGCAATTTCAAATAAAGAAACATACAGAGTACAAGTTCAAATAAACAAACACACAATATACAAATTCAACTAAACACACAACATACAATTTCAAATAACTAATTACACATCATACAATTTCAAGTCAATAAAAGTTAACACTCAAGTATGCTTATGCAACATTAAGAAAAAATAAATAGGCAATATAAAAATTAAAATGTACATTATCTATACACTCAATTTCATAATTCAATACATCAAACACATGATTGAAATTTCAAATTTGATATAAATATTCATAAATAAGCATTCATACAACCACACAACACCATATATATATATAATATATATAATATATATATATAATATATATATATGTCATTTCAATTAAATAAAGATACAAACACACAATATATATAATTTCGTGTTAAATACAAAAGAAAATAATCATTGTAAAAACCACTTACATATAGATGCAATTTCAAACAAGCAAACACAGAATCCAACTAACCCCCCACATACAATTTCAAATGAATAAACAAAGATGGTACAATTTCAATTCAAAATATCAACATAAATATATAAAACATTTTCGAAATCGCAGACATATATATACAATTGCTATACAATTTCAAATAAGTATACATAAGATGACATGCTTCAAATATCAATGTTGTAAAGTAAATGTACCTAAAAATGTGTTGTGATGAGTGTGAGTTTAAAGGAAAGTAATCAACACAAATAAAAATAGCTACATTACTCAAAGAAGAATGGGCCCCACCCTCCTTGAGCACTTGGAATGAGTTAAAATAGCTTTATTAATAATTGTGTGCATAATTCTGTTACAATATTTGATAAAAGAAAAAAATAATATATAACTATATCAATATTTATTTTGACAAAACCTTTTCACCAAAACTGAAAAGTGAAGTCCTTCCTCCAAACAAATTTTGATGCAATACAACATAAATATTCGAGAAAAAAGTATATTTAAATAATGAAAACAAATATGAATTTAAGTTCCAAAATGTATTTTTTTAATAAAATATAATAAAAATTATCAATTTCTTTTTTACATAAAAAATAATGATCCTTCCGATCACATATTCAAATAATAAATACAAATACGAATTTTACAATTTTTCTAAAAATAGCAGTAAAATAGTATTATGAGTCATTTCTAGAAACAAATCTGCAATACAATAGATAAATATACTAAAAAAAATGGACATAAAAAATATTATTAATAAAATAAATGTATTATTAATAAAATATAAGATAAGAGTTTTATTTTTTGTTTTTTAATAAAAAATAATAAACATAATTAAAATAAAAAAATATATTATATGATGAATTATGATTATATATTGTAATTAATGATATAACTCAAACGTATGGTAGGTTTCTCCTGTCTATAAAACTATAAAACAACAGATGTAGAAGACCATTTCATTTTATGTGACTTTAACTATCTCCCGGAAAAACGAGTAAGAATGGTAGAGGGCCGAGATAAATGAATAGGAATGGTAGAGGGCAATTTCAAATACAAGTGGACTACGGAGTACCGGATCGAGACTTGATGGGGACAAGTGGACTACGGAGTACCGGATCGAGACTTGATGGGGGCGTTGAATCGCCAAAGAAGGATTGAAGTATAACATAGAATTCCCAATTGACGCGAAAGAGCTGAGCTGGATTATTATTAATTTAAAAGTTCAATAAACCGAGGATAAGAAAGAGCTGTATTTATAATTTGAAAATATATATATTATTAATTGGATAATTTAATAAACCAGCCAGAAGGAAGAAGGAAGGGTAACGAAGTTGGTTCAGTTAATGAGGTTGAGGTTGAGCCAATAAATTCTTTGCTCGGTTTAATCGATATGTTAAAATGGTTTTATTTAGTTACAGATAAAAATGATAAGGCTTAAGGACCATGGATTAGAGTAGCACATAACACACAATATATCTGCCTTTAACTATCTCATGAAGAATTAGCACGAATTGTAGAGGGCATACCTAATACCGGAAAGATATAAATACCAATACCTGCGCGAGGGACCAGCCAATACCAGAACGATATAAGAACCATGTTTAAACTCATGAAAGGGAGAGATATAGATGCAGCGCTATCTCTACATCCTTGGAATTGGGATTCGAAAAATTGATAAGCTAACCTAATTATTAAGAAAAATCTATATAAAAAAAAATTAAACAAATAAAACACAGTTACTATTGTGTGAACTAAAAACTGTTGTAAATCTCATATTTTAATTGAGTCATTAACTACATTATATTGTAAAATTATTACTAAAATAATTAACAATCAATTCTATAAGAATTGGGATTCGAAAAATTGATAAGCTAACCTAATTATTAAGAAAAATCTATATAAAAAAAAATTAAACAAATAAAACACAGTTACTATTGTGTGAACTAAAAACTGTTGTAAATCTCATATTTTAATTGAGTCATTAACTACATTATATTGTAAAATTATTACTAAAATAATTAACAATCAATTCTATAAGAAATCTGCTGACACTACAGTTAATTTCAAGCACTTACCATCGTAACAATTTGCTGCTCTAATTTTGAAGATAATACAAAATCTGCTAACTAATTTTTCAGCAATTTATAACTAATTAAGCATTATTCCCAACACTTCCCTTTAATGATTAATGAAGATTTACTATCTTATTTCATAGTGCCAAAAATTGAGTTTTTGTAACTGCTTCGGTGAAGATATCTGCTCTGCTCAGTGTGTGATATTTCATGTCAAAATGCTTTGTCGTGCTGTGATGAACTAGATTTTTTGCTAACTTGATGGCACTTACATTATCATAATAAATCACTGTAGGGTGAATTTGCTTTTCTCTAATTTCTTCCAAAAATTTTCTGACCCAAAGAGTTTGTGTACCTGCTGACTTAACACCAACATACTCCACTTCTGTGCATGAGAGAACAACAATGCTTTGTTCTTTTGAGCTCCATGTAATCAAACCAAAACCAAAAGAGAAACAATTTCTAGATGTGGACTTACAGTCATCAAAACTACTTCCCCAATTTGAATCACTAAATCCAAGAAGATTGAACTTTTAATAAGAGTAGTAATTAATACCAAAATTTAGAGTGCCTTTCACATACCTTAAAATCCTCTTGGCTTCCTTCATATGTATTTCAGATGGATTTGTCATATGCCTTGAAACAAGTGAAACTGAATATGTAATATCAAGCCTTGTGTGTGTTAGAAATATCAAGCTCCCCACAATACTTCTATACGTTTTCTCATTAACTAAATCAACACCATCATCTCTACATAATGCCTCTCCATGAGCACTTGGAGTAGGGGATGGATTACAATCAAGCATATCAAATTTATTTAGAATATCTTGTGCATACTTTGTTTGAAAAATGAAAATCTCATCCCTACTTTGATAAACCTTCGTTCCTAGAAAATATCTCATGATGCCTAGATCTTTCATCTCAAATTCATTCATCATAGAAACTTTGAATTTATCATTCATCTTAGAACTGCTACCCATATACAATAGATCATCAACATACAAACTTATGATTATAATATCAATACCTTCTTGTTTGTAATAAAGGGTACGATTGGAAGTCATTTTCCTGAAAAATATCCATCAATCCTTGCATACCACGCTCTTCTTGCTTGCTTGAGGCCATACAAATCCTTCTTCAACTTGTAGACATTATTCTCCTTTCCTTTCACTTCAAAACCTTGTGGTTTCTCCACATATACTTCCTCTTCTAAGTACCCATACAAGAAGACATCGTTCACGTCCATATGATGTATGCTCCACTTTTTCTAAACTGCTAATGAAATCAACATTGTAATGGTCTCTTACAATTGTAGCGTGTGGGTTTATTTCTTTTAAGTAAGTAAAAATAAATATAAATAAAAATAAGGGAATGAGGATTACAAATTTCACTCAAGAACATGAATCTAAACCCCAAAAATGGCTTTACTAACAAATCATTTTCTTCCTGTAATTACTAGTTTATTAGTCACACAAATTTAACTCATATTTGGAAAAGATTGATAATGACCAAAACCTAAAAGATTAATAAAATACAAAAAGTTATTTGCTACTATTTATTAGTACTTATTATTTTATGGTAAATAGGGAAAGGGAAATACAAAGGAAAGCAAGTTAAACTTAATTACATGTATTTGATTAGAAAACGAAGCTCATAATAACTATTAAACTAGCTAATTGAAGAGACCTGAATGGGAAATGAAAATTCTATTATTTAATTGTTATACCCCACATTTATTTGAGCACTCCCATTGAATATGTATGTATATATATATATATATAAAAGGACTCTATGATATTGCCCTCAACCCAAATTTTGCAGAGCCACTATACAAAAGTTGTTAATAAGCTTGGATTTTGTTTTTCAAAGGAAACTTCCATACAGATCTTGTATTCCGCTGAAAAAATGTCGGAAATAAAATAAAAAAAAAAGAAAAAAGACGGGAAAGGATATAGAAATGAATGCCATTAAAATTTATGCTCTCGTAACCCTAGGATTTAGATAAACACAACTCAAAATCCTTGGCTCCATAACTTTATGGCCATTGGATGTAAATATGCGAAGGAAAACACTACTTTACATTTCAGTGTCAAGAACAGTCAAGTGCAAAAACCTGGGTTCAGCCTGGGGCTGCAAACTCCACAAATTTGAAAAAATTCGTAATCAATCATTATAAGGAGAAGAATGACTCATGCCACAATTAGTAAATAGAGGAAGGGTTAAGAAAACTATACAAATGTGATTGAAAAGGAATTTTCCAAATAATTCCATTAGTTAGCAAGAAGAATTACTAACACATTTTATGAATGGTTCAAAGAAGTAATCAAGTATAGTATGTAAACATGTCGGTACCAAACATTGGAGTAGATTTATTGGTTCGCCTTCCAAAACTATGAACTCTAGGGAAGGGAAAACCCCTGTGTAAGTATAGTTCGAAGAGGGTTGGTGTAATATTGCTAATAAAGAGACAATCAAGCCAAGCAAATAATATACCAGTTTAACTTCCCACAATTATTTTTGTAAGAAGAATCCTACCAATAACGTCATGGAAACAAAGAGTTGCAGAGCAAGCTCCCTTGAATGCATAATTTTCAAATGGCCTAAGTAGCGCCAAAGTGAGTGAGAGATGTAGTTAACATTGTAACTCCTCTTACCCACTGAATCATCTGATTCCAATCCCTAGGTTGTTGATTGTCAGATTAGCTAATTTGTAGTACTGCTCACAATTAATTAAGAATATACCACATTTCGAACCATAAAAATGAAATCTCACTTGTAGAATGGAAACGAAAGAAAAGAATGCAGAATGGAAAAGAAAGAAAACTAAATTACTTTTGTGGAAATGAAACTAATAGCAGAATGTCATAGATAAGGAATGGAAGAAAGAAAGCAGAAATCACATATTACTCAGACACCTCCCCCGCAAGAATGCCAAAAAGTGATGAGCACCAATATTACAACAAGAATGTTGCAACTCTTGGGGCTACCAACTTTACTTTATCAATCTCGGGTTCGTACAAACTTTGAGTCGACAGTGTTGAATACATAAGTAAATGTGATATACATAAGTAAATGTGATGGGTCTACTCTTTGTCATTGCTAAGTTGGTGATAGACCACTAAGGTTTTTCAATCCAGACTTCTATTGGTTCATAAGAAGCTTGATTACCAATGAGGGAAAGAGAAATCTACACTAAGAGAAATCTTGTCTACTGGAGTAACGAAAAATATTGAAATCAAATTCTTGAACACACCATTCTTCTAATGAACTGCTAAGAGAATTTGCTTCAAAAGAATGTTAAGTTAACATGTATACAATCTTATTGTCCTAGGCATGCAAATTGAAACATCAAACATTCTATTATTGCATATGTAAATGAACAAAATAAATCTACTTTTCTTTTTATCTTTTATATGTGAAAGTGTGAAAGCTAACTTCTTTTGGTGACGTGGCAGGTGGCTTAGGGATGATGGTGAATGGTTGGAAGGCTTGGGTCTTCCTAGGGGATTTTTCCATAATTCAGCCTCAAAACAGGCCGCTAGAGGTCAACCTACAAGATGTCCTAATTTGTTCTACAGGATGTCCTGAATTCCTAAAGGATCCCCCGTATTCCTACAGGATACAGTCGAATGCAAAAGGATGGATTTTGAAGGTGATGAAAGGCTTAGGGAAGATGGATGGTGGATTAAATTAGCCAAGGGAGTGCCTAAGACTCCTACAAATCTCAAAACTAGAGTTGGGAGATGGATGGATTTTCTCAACAAGCTTGGAGACGTACTCTTGTGAAATGATAAAATTGGTGAGGGTTTTAGTGGAAGAAAGTGATGACCATGGATGGATATAGTTGGAATGAGATTGCTAATCATGAAATCTCTATGTACTTCTAAAACTCTTGCACTGCATCAACCATTGACATTTATCCAAAAATCATGTGAATAACAAGGATTTCAATTAACCAAGGAAAACAAAATTTCATGAGCTAGCTACCTACTTTATGTATGGGAAAAACTTGCAGAATAATATGAAACATTGATGAGATCTATTATAATACATATAGAATAAATGATAAATAAATTCTATTCTTGCGAAATGATCAAATGTTGGCCTAGGTAATAGAAAACCCTAAATTCCATGAGAAATCAAAATTTTGTCTTTTTGGGGCTGCATAGAAGCTATTTCCTCAAACCATGACCTTTGAAGGGAGAAGTGAGGAAAAATCCACCCACTGACAAATTTTTTTATGTCCCTTTATCTCTTCTAAGCTACTGATAAAGTAAAATACAAATGGAAGCAAACTCAATCAAATCCACAACTACTTGCAACGAAATAATACTAAAGACAATTCAACCATTAATCTATGAAATCAATCTAAACATACAAATACAAGAAGAGGAGCCTTTGCTGCTAGGGTTGGGCCCTAACCCAAGAGCTTTAGCCCTCTGATTCAACTGAGAGCTAAAACAAGGAAATTCTCATTCTCAATATCAAAACAAAAAATTACATCACAATGTCTTCCACAAGTCTTGAACTCGAAAATGACTAGTGTTTTTACAACAAAAATTTGAATCCTAATGAGGCTTTAGCCCTCCTTATTTATAAAATAGAATTCTCTAATGACTTCTTAAATCTAGGGAGGCTTGGCTCCCAAACTCGAGATAAACTAGCTCTTTGATTGTCACTTGCTCGGCTGCCTTTTCATCTCCATGAATTGGATGCTTGTAACTCTGAGCTAGTGTGATTGATGGAGGAATATTAAAATGAGTGAGGAGTAAATGAGGAGGATATACGTCCTACAATCTCTCCTCCTTATCTCATTCGATTTCCAACCCTTAATTAGCCAAAATTTCCATGATTTTCTCTCAAAAACCTGCAACCAATGCACATTAGTCCAGTAGGCATAATATCTCACTTTGACTCATCTCATAAAGCAAAATACAATCAAAATATGTAATAATTTATGAGAAGAGTTGTTTCTAATAAGCTACGAGGTGTATTAAGGTCCATATAGTTACCCAATGATGAGGCTCATCAATTCATTTAGTGTGGTTACAAGAGAGTGGCCTCTTTATTATTCTTGCCAAAAATGAAAATACAATAAGAAAAAATTCCTCCAAAATATTGCTAAAAAATTGATCATTTTCTACTAAACTGAGATTTTTTGCTACCAAGGAGTTGTTTCTAAAATGCCATCGAAAACCCTCATTGGCTGCTATAAAATCAAGCTCCAAAAACCACTTACATTCAAAAATACACAGGCCAAATATAAGTCTTAAACATTATTGGCACATCGAAACATTATAACCACACCAATATCACTCAATTTCAAATCTTTTGTGTTTATATTATGTTGGGGGTTCGCCCCAAGGTTGAACTCGTGGAAATTGCACCCC
>APFE031659255.1:0-54943 GCA_000404065.3 Pinus taeda
ATGGGAAAGGGCATTTAACTACATGGGAGAAATAAGGAGAAACTGAAAACCGGGGTGGGAAAACAGAAATTTTAACAGCACTGAAAGAAATGCCCCTGCCTTGTAGTTTTCGACCTATTCTGCAAAACTGTATCCTCTCTCAACTTTGCGTGAGCATATGGTGTCAAATCCTCGATAGAAGGTAAGACCTGCTCCTCTTCCTAACCTAGCATAGAAGGCTCTTAGAGTTTCACACTCTCTACATTCACAACTAAGCAAATGCGCATGTATGGTAGTAGACTAAGTTGATAGGAATTACCAACCAGCTTTTCTAGTACCTCGAAGGGTCCATACCACAAAGCCTTGATTTTCTTACTAGGACCTTGTATCCTCTCCATGTTCAATTGTAGCCATACTCTGTCTCTGTCTCAAACCTTGAATGACTTCTCTATTCTGTGTTGATCATGCCCAGCTTTATATTTTTCATGTGGCCTTTGTAGTGTATCTTGTACTTGTATATGGATCTGCTTGATACGCACCCCAAGTTTGTTCTAGGCCTTAGCTAGGAAACATAAACACACTAAAGATGCCTAACTTCAAACAACTTTTGCATAGTAGAAATTACACCAGCAATTAGATCAACATAGTACACAATATTTTATTGCCCAAACATGTTTCTTACAAGTCCATTAATAAGAAAACCTCAGGACTCTCGTACCAAGGATAATGACCCTTTACATCTTTGTACAAATGCCAAAATACAAGTTTGTCCTTTGACCAAATCACCTAGGACTGAGGCCAAGTCCCTTAGGCTCTCATTTGCCCAAAATACAAAACCTACAACACTTAAATAAAAGTGTTGTGTTAGTTTGTGTAGCATCGGATGGTATTCTAGTCTCAAATTTTGTGGAGAGGCTAAAACACACGAGTTCTCCAATACCCAGAAATCATTTCTAGAAATTCCACCTAAAAATAGCTCAATTAAATTAATTGACCATCATTTAAATTTTTCCTAAGTCTAACTTAGGAAAAATGGTTAATTAATAGGAATTAATTAAAAAAGGTGAGAATCCTCTAAAACCTCACACGGATTGACTTCGAGATGATCTCAACCATCGATTAAGTTTTAATCACGGTCGTTGAAGTCTCAATCGGAGATTATAAGAAGAGGTCAATGGGTAGATGGAGAACACACCAATACAGATACTCAGTGATCAGGGTAGTTCAATTTCCCAATGCCAAGTGATTCAGCAGTGATATCGAGCTAGTGATCGAGTAGCAATTGCAGAGGGGCGGAGTAGCAAATTTCTAAAGGAGTTTCCAATTCCGGAAGAGTCAGGAGAGGAGGTCAATTTTATTCTCCAAGAGGTTGCGTAAGGGCTGCGTAGTGCCTCAAGAGGAGCAGCGCAATTCAACTGAGGAAGAGGTCGATTCAGTTGATAGTGGCCAAGAAAATTCCCAATAGGCCAAGCAAATCACTTCCAAGGGCTGAGACAGGAAAGACGTCTGATTTAGAGGGAGTTCCAAGCTAAGTGTATAAGGGACTATGCATGGCTTGCACAGGGGTGGAGGCAGTTCATTCCGGGAGTCAATTTCTAAGCTCAAGTTGAGTCGGCATTGCTTGGAGAGGAAGGTAATTTCCCTCAACTGATTTTGCCAGTATTTCTCTCAAGGTAGAAATGCGAATTTGGTGTCCATTTTATTGTACTCAGAATTTTTGTTGTTGCATAATAATAAAACCCTCAATTGTTGCACCGGTTTTCCCACATTGGGTTTCTATAGGGACAATTTTCCATAAATAACAATGTCATAATTTATGTGTGTGTGCTAGCATTTCTCAATTTCCAACATTTTTATTGTTTGCAGCGTTTATTTGTGAAGAAATTGCAATGTGAATTATTCGTTATTTTGTCGTAACAAACTAAACTGCATAATAATTTGTCAGTTAGAAGAATATTTTCCAGTTGTTGCATTTCATGGAATTTCACATTGTATCAGAGCATAGTTGACAGAAGGGAGGCTTAAAGTCAAAGAGGGAAAATTTCATTGTTCAAAGGGAACAACTGGACGAATTTTCCAAGGGCTACGCAATCCCTATCTAGGCAGTGCGAATTGTTGTACAAAGTTCGATTTTCCAGTAGCAGAAGGCAGGAAAGTTCGATTTGTCTGGAGAAGCGCTTCCAATAGGCAGAGGGAGCAACAACTCAATATTTTCGCGAAACAGAGTCTTGATCTAGGCACAAAAAATTTGCAACAGTTTGCTGAGCAGATTCATTGTCGGGTGGAAGAGAAAGTGCACACACAAAGGGAGTTTCCCTCATAGGGTTTCTAGCCTCCGAAATCCAAAATTTCCAATTGCAGTAGGCAGTTGCAGCAGGCAAATTTTCTCACTTCAAGAAGAAGTGTGATTAGCAGGGCTAGCATTCGGGCATGTGAAAGAGGGAGATTTTCACCCCAGGTCGGGTTTTTGCAGAAATGGCCTCAGCAGGGCTTAGAGATCAGGACAAATTAGAGGTTGCATCCAACTATATGATTTGGAAAGCTAGGATATCCTTAATGCTAGATGAGTATGGTCTGATGATGTACGCAGAGAGAGTTGTAGTTGTACCTACAGACCCGCAACATCTAGATAATTACCGAAAGGAGATGGCCAAAGCGAAGCGGATAATTCTCGATGGAGTTTGAGATCATATAGTCTCACACATAGCGGCCTAGAATACAGCCAAAGAGATGTGGGATGCTCTCGTAGGACTATATCAGAATCCTTTTGAGCAACAAAAGATGTTCCTAAAAGAAAAGTTTAGGAATGTTAGGATGCAAAGGGGAGAAGGCATCAACCTATTTCTCACCAAAATTCAGGATATCCGAGATGAGCATGCAGTTGTAGGAGAGTCGCCTCCACCTACATAAATTGTGTATTTGGCCCTCAATGGTGTCACTGACGAGTGGGAGACCTTTGTCCAAGGCATTCCAGAACGACATTAGTTACCTAGGTAGGACCAAATGTGGGCAAATCTCACACAAGAGGAGATGAGGCGAGCTCAAGTAAAGAGCTCCATTAGCGACAGTAGCAACAAAGGATTGAAGGGTGTGAAGGAGGAAGAAAATGTGGCCCTTGCATCAAAGGGGAAAGCAAAAGGTCCCAGCCAAGAACAAGGCTCACAGGGAGAAGAGAAGACGAAGAAGAAGGATCTGTCCAAAATTAAGTGTTTCAGGTGTGGCGAGTTTGGTCACTACAGTACCCAGTGTTCTCAGAGGAAGAAGGACAAGGAGAAGCAGGATCAGGCAACAGCATCCGCAGAGAATGATAATCTTTCCTCTAGGCCAAAGGAAGATTTCACAATGTATGCAACTATACCTCCAAGAGAGAGATGGGGCGTTGTAGAGCTTTAGTCCCAGAGTTGCAGAGATTCAGGTAAGGTCCAGCATAGATTGTTGCAGTAGGATCATACCCTTGCTACAGGGGCCCACAGTATTCAGTAGCAGGAGGATCAGTGTCAGATGGCACAGTCAGTTCCAAAGTAACAGTTGCAGTTAGATGTTGAGGAAGCGCAGAGCGGAGTTGATAGCAGTGCAAAAGGCACAGTGTTGAATCAATAGCAACACGGATTTCCCAATAAACAATCCAGATTCCAGAGGCTAGTAGTAATCAGAGACTCAGGAGACAGTTGCAGCATGTGATCACAGTTAATTGAATATTTTGGATGCATTTCAATTGCAGCAACAACAACAACAGTGAGAGGGAGTGTTAGTTGGGTTGCAGTGCAGATGCAGAGTTGGCAGCAGTACATGTTGTACAATGCGGTCTCACCAGTAACACAAATGCAACATGGTTCAACTACAGCTAGTAATAGATGAATCAGAGTTAGCGCAAAGGTTAATGGACAGTGGCAAGCAACTACAGTAGTTAGACATCAGCAGCATGTATGGGAGGATGATGCAGAGACAGGATGTTGTAGCAGTGCAGTACTAGAACACCTTCCTCGCTAAGAGGGAGTGTTAGTTTTTGTAGCATCAGATGGTGTTCTAGTCTCAAACTTTGTGGAAAGGCTAAAACATATGAGTTCTCCAAAACCCAGAATTTGTTTCTGGAAATTCCACCAAGAAATATCTCAATTAAATTAATTGACCATCATTTAAATTTTTCCCAAGTCTAACTTAGGAAAAATGGTTAATTAATAGGAATTAATTGAGAAAGGTGAGAATTCTCTCGAAACTCACACAGATCAACTTAGAGATGATCTGAACCATCAATTAAGTTTTAATCGTGGTCGTTGAAGTCTCAAACGAGATTACAAGAAGAGGTCGATGGGTAAATGGAGAACACACCAGTGCATATACTCAGTGATCAAGGCAGTTTGATTTCCCAGTGGCAGGTGATTTAGCAGTGAGAATGAACCAGTGATCGAGTAACAGGAGGCAAAGGGGCAGAGTAGCAAATTTTCGGAGGAGTTTCTAGTTCAAGAAGAGTCAAGAGAGGAAGCCCAACTTATTCTCTAGGAGGTTGTGCAAGGGTTTCGTAGTGCCTCAAGAGGAGCAGTTCAAATTAGTTGACAAAGAGGTTGATTCAGTTGTTGGTGGCCGAGAAAATTTTCAATAGGCCAAGTGAACCACTTCCAGGGGCTGAGACAGATAGAACGTCTTATTCAAAGGGAGTTCCAAGATGAGCGTATAAGCGACTGTGCAAGGGTGGACGCAAATCATTCTAGGAGTCAGTTTCCGAGCTCAGGTTGAGTTGGGATTGCTTGGAGAGGAGGCTAATTTCCCTCAATTGATTTTTTCAATATTTCTCTCAAATAGAAACGCTAGTTGGGCATCAATTTTATTGTACTCTGAATTTCTACTGTTGCATAATAATAAAACCCTCAACTATTGCACCAGTTTTCCCATATTGGGTTTTTCCGGGGACAATTGTCCAAAAATAACGTTGTCATAATTTATGTGTATGTTAGCATTTCACAGTTTCCAACATTTTTATTTTCTGCAACTTTTATTTGTGAAGAAATTGCAGTGTAAATTATTCATTACTTTGTCATAACAAAAGAAACTACATAATAATTTTATAAGTTAGAAGAATAATTTCCAGTTGTTGTGTTTCAAGGAATTTTCACATGTTGTACTTACCTAGGCATGTTCCTTCAGCCCACAGTCCTCCATTATTGTCGTTGTCCCTTGCAACCAACCTTCTTCACCTTCTTGTTATATTTTCCTTGCCTGCAACAGGCCCTAACAGACCTTCCTTTAGCTCTCGATCTGCTCCCTTAGGTTGTGGTTTGTTCCTTTACTTATGTTGCAACAATGTATAGGGCTCAACCCTTCTTTTATTGCTATTGTTCTCCCTCGGCCCACCTTTAACCTACATCCAAACTTTCTGCCCTCCTTATTTCATCCCTCTGCCTCGGCCTATACTCCTTCCAAGATCTGCAGCCCAATTTAGGCTTGCAGCCTGTGGCCTGCTTTTAGGGTTGTGGCCAACCCTAATCAGCGCTCCATCATACTTCAACTGCCTTGACACTTGACCTCTTCCTTTGCTTGTTACAGCTCCTTTGATGTGCCTCGACCTTCCCTCTTTAGCATGCAAGAGCTCCTTTACAACCCTTCTTCACAAGACAAATGTCCTTCTTGCTCTTATTCATTAGTCTCTCCACTACCTAATATATTTATACTTGTCCAAGGGGTGTGAAACCCCATGGGGTGTGTCTCTTGGCCTAGCTGGCCAACCTGAGCTGACTTGACACTTTAGCCAACTCATAATTAAATTGGAATTATCAATATCTTTTTCCTTTGGTTCCAAGCCCACTCCATTGGGTCCAAAACCCAAAACTCAAAACCAGAAAGCCCCTAGGGCTTTTCCACACAGAAAGACCTTTCGAACTACCAAATTTCAACAATATCAATTGTACATTCAAACTTTTGTATATAGTATTAATTGTTCTATAATGGATAATTTCATATTCTAGATATTTTGAATATTTTGCATGATAACGATCTATTCTAAATATTTTGCGTGATAACAAACTTTATGTTCGTACTATAACCCTAAAAAGACAAAACAACCCTATAGAACTATTCTTCGAGGCTTTATCTAACGTTTTGTGGGTTGATTTAAGACTTTCTCTAATTTGAAAAGTAAATTGCAGCAATTAAAGTCAGATTTGGAGAAACCCTAAGGCTAGGATTTGGTACTTAAAAGTTCATTTTTACTTGTACCTAGCCTCTATTTCATTTCTAGATTGTTTTCACAAGTTTATCTTACATATCTAGTGATGAAATTAATCTCCCAAGTCTTTATATTTGTTTATTTTCATATAGAGATTTTATTGGTGAATTCTAAATGCTAACTTTGGAAAACCAAAGGAGGATTCACCATTATTTTATCAAGTTATTGTTTATTTCAGTGTTACATATCTTTAAAACTTGATCCTAACACTTGCCGGGCTGTTATTTCATTGCATATATCTTGCCCTAATGGAAAAATCTAAACGATTTTGCTCTTAAGTGGATATTCTCTATCTTGGATGGTTCTCCCTTGACTTCTGATCTCAAATTTCTGCACTGTTTGATCATAAAACAGATTTAGAAGTTGTCGAAAACCCCAAGCTTTTCCTTGTTTTAGCGTATAATTGATTGGTAATCAAAGCACACATTGCACCATTGAATTATGCTAGTTAATTTACGCTCTTTGTGCTCAAAAGTAGCTTAAAAGTAATTTGTGTCTGTTGAAGTTTTAATTGTTGAGCAATAATCATCTAATTGCAAAACTGAAGTTTATATTGTTTATCTTTAATATCAGATTTGAAACACACAACCACTAGCTCCTAACCCTCTTTCCCAAGTGGATATTGTGGTGGTTAATGCTATTGTTTTTAACTGGCTATCTTTAAATCATTTAATAACATATTGGAAACTTTGTGCATCTAGTTATTATACGTTTTGTGGATTCAATCATAAGATTGCATGGTAATTAATTCATTGAGGGGTTTACTTAATCAAAAAACAGATACCACCCTTGGCTTCTACGAGCTGTCCTAAAGTGAAGGACAATTGTATTGAGGTGACAGTGGTGCATTTCCCATCTTGCTGCCCCAAGTTAGCACCTATGTTGGGACTTGTCACAAGGGTACTAGTTCAAGAGGGTAACACTCCTGAAAGGGACTCCTGAAAGGATATCATCTACAAGTGCATTGGCCCTTTCACAGTGCTCAATTACACTGATGGCAAGCCCACATCTTAGTTTTCTCATTCATCCTTGGTTGCTAGCTCTAGTAGGCCTTGACATCCCCTATTTTGCCCAGTATCAAGATTTCCGAAGCCTCACAATCTTCAACACTTCCATTAGATAAACTTTTTAGCTTTCTTTAGCTAGACATCTAGTGGCTAATCTCTTGCCAACTCTTTGACCATAGTTCTTATTGTCTTTCTGCTTTTAGCATTGCTGTAGGAGATGCCTTGGCACTACCACTTTGTACCAAAATGAGATGTATTTTGCCCAGTATTGAGATTTCCGAAGCCTCACAATTGTCAACACTTCCATTAGATGAATTTTTTAGCTTTCTTTAGCTAGACACCTAGTGGCTAGTCTCCAGCCAACTCTTTGATCATAGTTCTTATTGTCTTTCTGCTTTTCGCATTGCTGTTGGAGATGCCTTGGCACTACCACTTTGTACCAAGATGGTATGTACCCTTTAGTTCCTTTGATATAATTTGTGGTCTTGTGTTATCTTAACTCCAAATGATCAAAAAAAGGATGTTCAAGAACATAGTATAATGCATGGCAAAGATATACATGATAACAAATTTAGAATTATTTGAATCAAAACTATAACTCAATTTAAAATAGGACATATGTAATGGTCTCTCTTCAAATGTTGACACAAGGGATTCCCAATTTCTCTAAATATGGGTTTACCATATCTCTAGTAACCAATTTTTAGTATTCTCTGTATTAGTTATATGAAGAATTCCAGCATCTCCCAGAGACAAAGGAAGTTTATAGCTTGATACAAGTCAAATATGCAAGCACGACTTGTTAAAATTTGAGTTAACATGTTCTCTGCTTTATTTAGTTACTTCATTATCAATATCTCTCCGAGACAAAGGAAGTTTATAGCTTGATACAAGTCAAATATGCAAGCACAACTTGTTAAAATTTGAGCTAACATGTTCTCTGCTTTATTTAGTTACTTCATTATCAGTTCTATTAGACCATAAACCATCAGAAACTAGCAAGAGAACATTAAAAGTAGGAGCAGAAGACTAGCCAAACCAAAAGAACACAAAGATATGGCACAAGCTAGGGAAATACCCCAAGATGGGGAAAACCCTTGATCAATTCTTCTTATTATTATTATCAAATGTTCAGCAGAGGAAGAGAGAGCACAATCATAGATTTGCCAATATCAGGATCAGTACCACTGTCCAAGCTTCAAGGAAACTGCCTCTTCAAGACTAAGTTCTGGTTAGGTTTTACTTCTTGCTGATGTAACTTACTTACTCACCCTTAGTTCTCATTTCAGGGCAGTGGCTTTCCTTCACAAGATTCTGTGCACTTCAGTTAGAAGATCTGGGCTGATGTATAAGCCTTTCAGTCCACCTGATCTTGGAGACCAGGCCCACGGCCTAGCTATGATGACAGCCAAACTCTCAGCCTTCTGAGACAAGTACTGTGGTTTAACTGAACCATGTTAATAGGAGTGTGGCTTACTGTTGGAGAAGAAACCGATACAAATACATACCCAAAACACCATCCAATAACCCTTGCCAAGTGCGGCTCCCTTTCTGCTCTAACTCGGTCCTGAAAAAGATGATTAATGAGCCCAGAATTATTCATAGATAAACCCAGACTTCCTCCATACTGACCTCGGCCTCCTGCCTGAGGCACTAGACTCATGAAGAAGACTAAACAAATCCCAATCTTGCCCTTGATACCTTCGCTAGAGATCTTCCCCTTCTGCAGCCATTTCAGAGAGAATAAAGAGAAAATGAATGTGTCAAATGACAATGGAGGACACCTATATATAACAATTTGTCCTTATGGAGGTGAAGCCGACCTTAGCATTTTGGAGGCAAATTTGAATTTCAAATTTTCATTTTCCTGCCTTAATAAGGTCATGACTTGTAGAATTTCTTTTAAGTAAATAAATATTTTTCCTTATCCAAAATTGGTGATCTTAGGGTCGATTTTGGTCATCTCGAAAAGAGGAATTCAATGCCACTATAATATTCCTCAAAAGAGCAGATCAAAGTGGAATTTGGCCCTAGTTACCAATTTTAACACTCCCTCTCAACTAGGGAGAATTCCACCTGTCAAACCATTAGCCACTGTCACTGATCATAAAGCCATCTAGACACAATGAACCATCTTTGAATCTCATCTCTGCATTGCTCTGCTCTGCTGAACACTGATGTAATAATGAAGAAGAATTGATCAAGAGTGAGTCACAAGACTTTACCACTCTCTACTGACAAAAGTCAGTCCAGAGGTAAAACCTCAATCAAACTTGATCCCAAATCAAGTTGAAGAACACCATGCATCCTAGTCATAGGGAGTACGGCAATACCTAATGCGTCCATTGGTAGTGCTAAGGCCCCTAACCACTTTTCCCAACTCATTGGCCAGATGAGAGGTACTTCCCATGTCTTGTAGAATTTCATAAGGTCATGACTTGTAGAATTTCTTTTAAGTAAATAAATATTTTTCCTTATCCAAAATTGGTGATCTTAGGGTCGATTTTGGTCATTTCGAAAAGAGGAATTCAATGCCACTATAATATTCCTCAAAGGAGCAGATCAAAGTGGAATTTGGCCCTAGTTGCCAATTTTAACACTCCCTCTCAACTAGGGAGAATTCCACCTGTCAAACCATTAGCCACTGTCACTGATCATAAAGCCATCTAGACACAATGAACCATCTTTGAATCTCATCTCTGCATTGCTCTACTCTGTTGAACACTGATGTAATAATGAAGAAGAATTGATCAAGAGTGAGTCACAAGACTTTACCACTCTCTACTGACAAAAGTCAGTCCAGAGGTAAAACCTCAATCAGACTTGATCCCAAATCAAGTTGAAGAACACCATGCATCCTAGTCATAGGGAGTACGGCAATACCTAATGCGTCCATTGGTAGTGCTAAGGCCCCTAACCACTTTTCCCAACTCATTGGCCAGATGAGAGGTACTTCCCATGTGTCCCAGACTACATGGGTAGGATGATACTGAATCAATAGCAGGGAAAGAATGTATCATATCTTGCTCACAACCATACGTAGGGAAAGGACGAACCACGTCGTACAATCACACATCACAATCACACGTAGGGAAAGGACGAACCACATCCTACAATCACACATCACATCACACGTAGGGAAAGGATGTACCACTTCCTACATGCATGCCAACCAATCAAACGTAGTAAAAATCCTACTCGTGGCAAAAGCATGAACCATGTCCCACTGAGATATCAACCATCGATCGTAGGGAATGAGCATCCTACATGTGGGGATAGGATGAACCACGTCCCACTGACATGTCCACAACCAGATGCCTGAACGCATCTCTCACAGGGTATCCACAGGAGAAGGTTAACCACTCATCCTATGCATTTGTCATCAACAGTAGGGGAAGGTGAACCACTCACTCTACACACATGTAATTTGTCACAAAGGAAGGTGAACCACTCACCCTGTACACCTGTACACCACGCACCTATAGGGGAAGGTGAACCACTCACCCTATGGTCACTCATAGCTCAATAAGTACCCCAAGTCTTTAGGATCTCCCAGAGCTCGATGTTTCATCTTTAACCAAAGATCTTTTCATAAAGGGAATAGTGTCAGGCTGCTTTCTGGCAATCAAAACTAGATCTTGAAGATGATATTGATGATCAAATCGTCAAATGAAAGCCTCACAGCTCCCAGCAGCATATAGATGTATACACAGCTTTTTACAGACATATTGATTAACATCAGAGATCTTAGCAGCACTTGGCTATCCTCTGCTTCTTGCTTATCTTGATGAAGGAAATATTTAATTGTTCTTACTCCCTCTTACTCAGGGAGACCACAAGCCTAAGCTTGTTTTTCCAAAGTGCAAAGTGTCCATCTGGCAGCCTGCTTATTGTAAGATCCATCCACTTTGTAATTAAACATGCCATAATCCTCGTAGTGTTCTTCCATAAACAAGAATGTCCCTTGTTGTACCATATAAAGTGGTATTTGTTGTTAATATGCAAGATACAGGATTGTCTGAATCCTACTCTGAAATATACAACAATGTGTGCATAAATGGCTAGTGGGGAGTTTACTTGGATGTCCGTGTTGGTTGCTTTATTCATTCAGCCTTAACGGAGATCGTAGAGTCACAGACTTCAGTCTAGCAATGATTGATAATGCACTAGAGTCATAGGGATATCTCAGCAAACAACTGTCCAATATATGAGGCTTATCCATAGGCATAAACAGGAATCCACAAGATATATGAATGCAGACCAACAGCTTTTAATTGCAGGGAACAATGCAACTTGGTAAGGTCTTTCCATCTTGACTTTAAGAGACAACTTACATGACGATCAACATCATCTTACTATATATTTATACTCTAATTGACATATTTCTTCCATCCATAAACTTCTAGCAACCTATCCTTCTGAGGTGACAGAGATCATAGGAGTCATGAGCCCCAAATACCATAACTTAAAAAAAAGAAAAGTTATTGGCTAGGAAAAGTCATCAGGGATTTTGTCGTGTCATACCAGGATATAACTCCTCAAAACAAAAACTCTCTATATCATTCATTCGGGTTGTTCATTGTTACATACAAAAGGGAGTGATTGTTCGGTTCATCTCCCGACTCTCTGCCTTCTCTGTTATTTATTTACATTAATTACAGTTGTTCACCCAATTCTTAAGATTAGGTGTCAACATTCCCCCCCTTAATCTGAAGGAGTGTTGGTGAGTCCAAGCATCGTTCTTAATCTTTCAAGCTTTTCTCTTCCAAGTGCTTTGGTGAAGATGTCTGCAATTCGCTCATTAGTGGAACAATGGCGGAGATGGATTGTTTTGGCCTCAACATGATGTCGAATCAGATGATATTTAGTATTGATGTGCTTTGTTTGATCATGGAACTTTGGGTTCTTTGCCAACTTTATTGCAGATATATTGTCAATCATGAGTGGAGTTGATTGCACTTGTTTTACCTGCAAATCTTCGAGAATCTTCCAGAGCCACACAATTTCTTTTGTTGCTTCAACTGTTGCCACGTATTCTGCCTCTGTTGTGGAATCTGTTGGGACTCACTGTTTGCATGATCTCCAGGAGACAGCTCCTGATCCAAGACTCATAGCATAGCCGGAAGTAGATACCCCTGTTTCTTTATCTCCATCGAAATCTGAATCAGAGTATCCAATCAAGCTGAAGTCGCCCACCTGTGTTTACTTAATTGCAAAGTCTTGAGTTCCCTTCAAGCACCTTAAAACTCTTTTTGCAGCAGACCAATGTCCCTCACAAGGTTTTTGCATAAACCTGGAAGAATTCCAACAGCAAATGAAATGTCTGGTCTAGTAGTAGTCAGGTAGTTGAAACTTCCTACAAGCTGTGTATACTTTGTTGCATCCTCAAATTCTTTTCCTTCAATGGATGTGAGCTTTAAGTTTTGTTCCATTGGAGTAGTCAGAGGATTGCATTCAGACATGCCAAACCTGTTCAACAAATCTCCAATGTACTTCTTTTGAGAAAGGAAAATGGACTTCGGATGTTGAGTTACTTCAATACCAAGATAGTAATGAAGATAGCCCAAATCATAATCGTTACTTGGGTCGAGAGCTCATAATCGTTGAATAGTTGCTTTCTATACGAATTGAAGGAATATTTCCAAACAGAAATTTGGGCTTCTAAGAAAAATATTGTTGATTTTATTTGATCCCCTTAAATTGTGATATGTTGAACCCAGAATTCCGATTTGATTGAAAGATAACTGGGCTTCATGAGGGCTATTAGATTAGGCCCTCAGAACTCCAGATCAGGGAATATATATGCCCTTTAAAATTTTCGCTTTCTTTAGATAAGATTTAAGCCTAGTCACAAATACTATGACTAGAAATCATGTCCATAATGAGACCTTGATATAGGTCCAAGAACAACCCTTAATGGTAGCTTTTAAGGCAATCTCAATTTATTAGGAAAAGAGAACTGAGCCTGAGGAAACCTCCTCAAAAGACATGAGAGCAATAGCATTAAGAAAACAGGTTCGAGCTTCAGGCAGACATCAAGGATTAACCCTTTGAGCAGTGGGAGATAAATCACAGAATTGCAGTGCTTATCCAATGAAGAGCCTTCCAAAAAGATGAAAGATTAAACCTCAAAACTCAGAGTAACATACCTCAGAATAGACTCAAATCAACACATAAGAGAGACTATTTAGCCCAGGTATGCCTTTTGATCTGTCCATCATATGCCTCAGAATAAAATCGGATCAACACAGTAGAAGCTTGCAACTAAGCCAAGAAATGATCTCCGAGATTCAACCTCCAACATAAGAGTAGTCATTCTGCACCTGGCCTCAAAAGATAACTTCATAAGATCTGCATGAGAGAGTGATTGCTTTCTTCCATTCTCTTGCTTGGGCTTGTCCTCATCCCAACTCTGATACCATGTTAAAATTTGAGTTAACATGTTCCCTGCTTTATTTAGTTACATCATTATCAATTTTCTTTGACCATAAACCATCAATAACTAACAAAAGAACATTAAATGTAAGAACAGAAGACAAGCCAAGCCAAAAGAACACAAAGATATGGCACAAACCAGGGAAAAAACCCAAGATGGGGAAACCCTTGATCAATTCTTCTTATTATTATTATCAAATGTTCAGCCAAGAAAGAGAAGACAATCATAGAATTGCCAATATGAGGATCAGTACCATTGTCCAAGCTTCAAGGAAAGTGCCTCTTCAACACTAAGTTCTGGTTAGGTTTTACTTCATGCTGATGTAACTTACTTACTCACCCTTAGTTCTCATTTTAGGGTAGCGGCTTTCCTTCACAAGATTCTGTGCACTTCAATTAGAAGATCTGGGTTGATGTATAAGCCTTTCAGTCCACCTGATCATGGAGACTAGGCCCACGGCCTAGCTATGATGACAACCAAACTCTCGGCCTTCTGTGACAAGTACTGCGGTTTATCTGAACCATGTTAATAGGAGTGTGGCCTACTATTGGAGAGGAGACCCATACAAATATATACAAAAACACCATCCAATAACCCTTGCCAAGTGTGGCTCCCTCTCTTCTCTAACTTGGTCCTGAAAAAGATGATAAATGAGCCCAGAATTATTCATAGATAAACCGAGACTTCCTCCATACTGACCTCAGCCTCCTGCCTGAGGAACTCGGCTCACGAAGAAGACTAAACAAATCCCAATCTTGCCCTTGATATCTTCGCTAGAGATCTTCCTCTTCTGCAGCCATTTCAGAGAGAATAAAGAGAAAATGGATGTGTCAAATGAAAATGGAGGACACCTATATATGTAACAATTTGTCCTTATGGAGGTGAAGCTGACCTAAGCATTTTGGAGGCAACTTTTAATTTCAAATTTTCATTTTTCCACCTTAATAAGGTCATAACTTGTAGAATTTCTTTTAAGTTAATAAATATTTTTCCTTATCCAAAATTGGTGATCTTATGGTTGATTTTGGTCCTCTCGAAAAGAGAAATTCAATGCCACAATAATATTCCTTATAGGAGCAGATCAAAGTGGAATTTGGCCCTAGTTGCCAATTTTAACACAACTCAATAGCATACTTCCACCAATTTTATAAGAAACACAATTCCTAGAAGCATTCCAAACTTTCAAGAGAACAACTAAAACAAGCACAAGAGAACAACTGATAAAATGATTGTCAACTAGAAAGAGTAGACTTTAATGAGATTTTACCCCTTCCTGAGAATAAGTTTGTCAATGGGAAAGAAAATTTCATCACTACAATTATGTCATGAAGTCAAACCATAAACATTCAGATTTCATGCTAGAAACTCGACGACATATTTCAACTAACTAAATTTTTTAATAAAACAAGAGCTACTTCCATCTTGAAAAGGAATAATAGTTTATAATATGCCACCTAAATAAGGAAGAACGTTCCATATTACAAGAATAACATGTGTTACTAAGAATTTAAGAAAAAATCACAAGCAACACATTTGAACCAGTAGGTTCAGTTCAGATAAGTACCTTCAACTATCCGTTTTTGGGCTTCAGTCAGCGTTTCCCAAATAGAACCTTCCTGAATAGATTTGAATGCATTGAAGATAGGTTTGCTTTGTCCTAGTCTAAGTTGAAATGTCACTTTTTCAGGCTGCATGTTATAATAAAAGAGATCAGAATGTGCTTCTGACCAAAATTCAAATATAAGGATATAGATAACAGAAACCAACCACTAGCATTAAGGGTTGTTGGAAACAGTTTCTAGTTCATATAATATGATACATCCAAAATTTTCGAAATTGTGATACGATAAGATCATATTAAGAAAAGTATAGCTGTAAGTTTCACAACCAAAACAGTTTTGCAACAAACATTTCAAGTAATAGATGACGATGGTAGTTCAAATCTTCTTTTGATGAGAAATTGTATTTGGAATAGTAACACACTTTTCTGGTGCTGCTAAGTAAAGAAAGAAACAATAAAGCACTATAGAAGTTAGCGATTAAAAGTGGAAGTAATATCTCTCTATCCCACCTTTTGTTTGTAGAAGATATATTACTCCTGTGATGGATCAAGGAGGTGTACCCTTGCTCAATGAGCCAAAGCTACAGGTTTGCCGATTAATCTAAAGAAGTCATCTACACCTTTTCAAGATTGGAAGATGAGGACGTTCTTTATTTCTCTCAGATATTTCCTTTCCAGCAGATTGATATAGAGAATGGTTTGAAATATTTAGAGTTTCATCTCAAGGCAAATACTTATGGGAAGAAGGGTTGGTTTTAGTCATTGCAAAGATGGAGAAGCAACTATCTGTATGGTATGACTGTTGGCTTTCCCATGGACATAGGTTGATTTTAGTCAAATCCGTTTTCGAGGCTATTCCTGTATTCTGGATGTCTTTAGCCTTCATCCCTAAGCGGGTTTTAGAAAAAAGTTAGGTGATTGTAGCTTCCTGTCATCCGCAAGGAGAAAAGAGGTTTAGGGTAGGTAAGACAGAATCAGATTGCCATGCCAAAAGATCACGGTGGCTGGTGGATCAAAAATATTTATATTTTCAGTAAGGCTCTGAGTGCAAAATGCATCTGGAGGTTGATTGAAGGTAAGGGTCTTTGGTGTCAAGTCATTCATCAAAAATTTATAATGCCCAACTCAATGGAAGACTGGATAAAGATTCCGGTGAAAAATGGAATAATATTTCTCTTAGTGGAAAGCAATGGTGTTAACCTTTCCTTTAGTGCGGCATAGTCTTGTGTTGAAACCTGAAGGTGCGAATTGGTTCAGATCCTTGGGTCCCAAGTGCTGAAGGTCGTAGACTGTGTCAAGGGTGAAATTTGGTTCACATCCTTGGGTTTCAAGCGGTGAAAGTTTTAGACTATCTGATAGACCCACTGAGAAGCTTCACTGAGGCGGTTATTTTTTCTTAGACAGGTAGCTCATCTAGAAATGACTATTATTTAGAGACAACAGTGGAAATCAGCTATAAATATGGGGTTGGATGATAGGGATGCAATTGAATGGGAGAGATTCACTTCTGCTTTACAGGCTAGTCATGCGAGGATCAAGGATGAGGATGGCAAAACTTATTTGAGGGATAAACCCAGCCAGTGGAATAGACATACCAAAAGATGGATATCAAACCTTAAAATGTTACAGTTAAGAAGCAGCACGTAATATGGTCATGGAAGCCCCTCTGGAAATCCAAATGTCCCTCAAAATCATGCATTTTTGTTTGGTTAGCTTTAAGGAATAAGATTCTCACTTGGGATATGCTTCAAAAAAGAGGTTTTAATGGTCCAAGGAGATGTATTTAGTGCAAGGAACGTGATGTGTCTATTGAGCATTTGCTTACGTTCTGCCGCTTTACAATACAAGCATGCAAGTGTTGATTTGGGGTAGCATCGGATGTGCTCTAGCCACGAAATTTGATGGAGAGGTTGGGGCACATGAGATCTCCAATACCCAGAAAGAATTTGGCCAGATTCTAAACAGATCAGGAAATATTAAAATAATTAATATTTTTAATGGAGTCCCTAAGTCTAAACTTGGGGAAAATAAAATATTAATGTGTATTAATATGAATCTGTGTTAGAATGGTCCAAAACACATGGATCAAGCCAGATCTAATTTTAGTCGTTGATTAGGGACTTAATCTCGGCTGTTGATATGTCAACAAGAAAAGTATAAAAGGAGGCTTGAAGGTCACTTGGAGAATACACCAGAGTGATCAGTCATTCTATTCTCTAGAGCAGGGTTTGCTAAGAGAGATAGAATCAGTGATTGGAGAGCAGCTGAGGGGCATTGAGTACAAAGAGACAGAGAGGCAGAGATAGTGTTGGGTGAGCAGCAGAGCAGCCAGGGAGAGTGACAAGGAGCAACTGTGCTCACGCAGAGGCAGCTAAGTGCTGCGCAAAGCACTAAAGGGGCCAGCATAGCTGACGCAGAGGGTCAGAGAGCTGATGCAAGGCCTCTTAGGGCTAACGCAAGCCGAGATAGACTGACGCAGGGCCAACGTTGGGCTAGGAGAGGCTGACGCAGTCTAGATTGGGCAGACGCTAAGGTTTCTACTTTCTAGGCATATTGGTGCTGAGTAGCTGCCGGAAGGATTATCCGGGGTTTCAGCTAGTAGATTTGTTAGAAACTGAGAGGTATTACTGCCAAGGAAATTCTCTGTTGGGTAGGCCAGTTTCGGCACCCAGATTGTACTCTGATATTGCTTAATAAGAAAACCCTCAGATAGCTGCACAGGTTTTCCCACATTGGGTTTTTCCGGGGACATTAGTCCAAAAATAATGGTGTCATATGGTGTGTTTGTTTCTATTTCTTTTAATTGTTGATCTGTGATATGTTGAGCATGCACTAGTGTTTATTTTCAGTATTTACATTGTAAATAGCTTGTTAAGGAAAATAACAAGTAGGTAGGAATAAATCAGATAAAGTGCATGGAGGGTTTCTAACTAAGTAAACTTAGAAACTTCAACATGGTATCAGAACGTGATTGCAGATCACAAGAGGACTAAAGGACATCAGCCGAGCGGAGCAATAACAGCAGAAAACATATGTCCCGAGGTGACAGAAGTTGTTTCTAGCAGCGCAGCAGCCAAGGAGAGTGACGTAGAGCCAGCCAGGGCTCACGCATGGCCACTCAGAGGCAGCCGAGAGCTGCGCAAAGCCTCAGAGAGGCCAGCGTTGCTGATGCAGAGGGCCAGAGGGCTGACGCAAAGCTTCCCAGGGCTGACGAAGACCCATCCGGGGTGACGCAGGGCCAGCATGATGCAGAGAGGGGCTGACGCAGTGCACAGATAGGCAATTGTTGGGGTATAGAAGGCTGTAGGAATATTGCAGAGTGGAGTTGGTGAGGTACTGTAGTCAAAACAGTACCTAACAGAGCAGGGCCAAAGGAGTTGCTACCGAGGATTTCTAGCCGAGGAACCCGGATCAGTGGTGCGGTTGCACACGACGATCATAGTAGGGGGCATCTCGACAAGCAGCAGAAGGATTTATAGGAGGGAAATCAGGACTCAGAGGGAGTCTAGAAAAGAACTTCCAAACGATATGTAGAGACTCAAAGAAGTCGAACAGAGAACTTCCGGGAGGGAAGTAGAGAAGCATCATGCACTACACGGAGTAAGAGACCAGGATAGACTGGACGGAGCATTGAACTTCGTAGTCTGGAAGGCCAGAATCTTATCCGTACTTGACAGGAATCATGTTAAGAACTTCACCTTGAAGGTAATAGCTATCCTAGTCGACCCCAGTGATAATGGCAGGTACAAGGAGGCGAAGGCGAGGGCCAAGAGGATTATCCTTGACGGGGTCAAGGATCATGTAGTACCACACATATCCGAGAAGGAGACGACATTTGAGATGTGGGAGGCTCTCAAGAAGCTGTAATAGCATACTTCTATGCAAAGAAGAATGTTGTTTGAGAACCAGATGAGGTCGTATCAGATGAAGAAGGGAGAATCGATTGACGCCTTCCTCAGAGAACTGAAAGAGATCCGAGACCAGTTGATTGTTATAGGGGCAACACCAGATCAAGAGCTAACGGTGAGGACAACCCTGAATGTTGTCTCAGAAGACTGGGAAGTATTTGTCCAGAGTATACTGGGCGTAGGGACACTTCCACCTTGGGACGAGATGTGGGCAACCCTTCGCCAGGAAGAGATCAGACGACAATCGAAGACAGGTAGCAGGAACGAGGGGATCAAAGTCAAGCAGGAAGAGGAAGATGTGGCCCTAGCATCTGAGGGAAAGTAGGAGAAGCGAAAGAAGAAAGATCTCTCCAAGATCAAGTGCTTCCACTATGGGGAGTTGGGTCATTACGCGACCTAGTGTCTAAGGAAGAAGAGTAAGGGAGAGTCTTCCGAGACTAAGCCAGCACCAGCACGGGCAGAGAAGGAAGTTTTGGCAGACGATGATTGTGCCATGAGTGCACACGCGCCACTTGAGAAGAATTCGAGAGACATCGAGTTGTAGTCAGGTGGACTACAGGCGATGCGGGGCAAGATCCTTGAGGTACCCAGCCTCTTGGATTAGACCTTGCTACGGAAGCCCCGAAGAGGAGTAGCACGACTGGCTGAGTCGGGTAGAGACGGATGCGGATGGAGCGGCAGAGAGAGCTATAGTGCAGGAGTCCCGAGACAGCGCAAGGCTAGCAGGTTGCAGCAGTGCGAGAGGCACAGGAGTGTTGCACGATTGCACCAATGCAGGATGACACAGAGAGGTGTGCAATGGTGCAAGACGCAGGGAGTTGTTGCAGCAGTGTAGAGGTCAAAGAGGGAGCACTTGTTAGTGGCAGAGGAAGCTTCAGCATCAGTGGGTGTCTCTAGCCCAATAGGGAGGTTAGATTGGAGATCAAATACTTACTTGAACTTCTCAGTAACTGAGTTGCAGTGCAACAGTGGGCAGCACAATGCAACATGATGAGAGGAGGTGCAGTGCGGATGCAGTGCTGGGAGAAAGGACCAGCAACAGCACGGATGCAGAGGGAGTTGTTGTACAGATGCAGCAGTGGCAGTGGCAGAACCATGGGCAGCAATACAGGATACAGCAGTGCAGAGGATGTTCGACAGGAAGGCCTAGCATCAACACATGTACCGATGTCGAATGATCAGAGTAATACTGAGTGAGGAGTATTGCTAGAGCACAGTCCTTGCTAAGAGGGAGTGTTGATTTGGGGTAGCATCAAATGTGCTCTAGCCACGAAATTTGGAGGAGAGGTTGGGGCACATGAGATCTCTAATACCCAGAAAGGGTTTGGGCAGATTCTAGACAAATCAGGAGATATTAAAATAATTAATATTTTTAATGGAGTCCCTAAGTCTAAACTTAGGGAAAATAAAATATTAATGTATATTAATATGAATCTGTGTTAGAATGGTCCAAAAGACATGGATCAAGCCAGATCTAATCTTAATCGTTGATTAGGGACTTAATCTCGGTCGTTGATATGTCAACAGGAAAAGTATAAGAGGCGGCTTGAGGGTCACTTGGAGAATACACCAAAGTGATCAGTCATTCTATTCTCTAGAGCGAGGTTTGCTAAGAGAGATAGAATCAGTGATTAGAGAGCAACCAAGGAGCATTGAGTACAGAGAGGCAGAGATAGTGCCCGGAGAGCAGCAAAGTAGCCAGAGAGAGTGACGCATGAGCAACCACTGCTCACGCAGGGCCACACAGAGGCAGCTAAGTGTTGCGCAAAGCACTAGAGGGGCTAGCGTAGCTGACGCAAGGCCTCCAGGGGCTAACACAGGCCAAGATAGGCTGACACAGGGCCACCGTTGGGCTAGGAGAGGCTGATGCAGTCCAGATTGGGCAGACGCTAGGGTTTCTTGGGCATATTGGTGCTGAGTAGCTGCCAAAGGATTATCCGGGGTTTCAGCCAATAGATTTGTTAGAAACTGAAAGGTATTACTGCCAAGGAAATTCTCTGTTGGGTAGGTCAGTTTCGACACCCAGATTGTACTCTGATATTGCTTAATAAGAAAACCCTCAGATAGTTGCACTGGTTTTCCCACAGTGGGTTTTTCTAGGGACATTAGTCCAAAAATAATGGTGTCATATGGTGTGTTTGTTTTTGTTTCTTTTAGGTGCTGATCTATAATATGTTGAGCATGCACTAGTGTTTATTTTCAGTGTTTACATTGTAAATAACTTGTTAAGAAAAATAACAAGTAGGTAGGAATAAATCAGATAAAGTGCATGGAGGGTTTCTAACTAAGTAAACTTAGAAACTTCAACAGCAAGGAAATGGAAAGGAGTGTATAGATTTAAGCGGGATTTGTCAAAGGTCTGCAAAAGTAGTGCAGAAATACTTTTGTTGAAAATTTCAAGTCTTTGCCATCGTCAGCTGTCTGACGAATATGGCTGGCACGTAATGCTAAGATCTTAGATGAAAGACATATTTCTCCCCTACAGTGTGTCGTTCAGAGTTTGTCTATTCTAGAAGGTTTTGATCAGTCAGTAAAGGAAGAACCTCCTAGAATGACTAGAGAGAGGTAGATTGATAAGATTGGTGCATTTGCTTTCTTGGATGGTGCAAGTCAAGGGAATCTACCTTCCAGTGGAGCATGTGGTGTAGCATGTCATATACTTATCTGATGATCAGGATCTAAAGTTTAGCAGGATTGGGAAGAGGTTCAAATAATATTGTTGAGCTTAAATATTGTTGACCTCATAGCATTAAACTTTGTTAATAATTTAATTATGCTCACAACTGAAAGAGGTGCACAAGCTTTCAAATCTTTAGCAATTCTCTGGTTCTTGAGAACTGGAAGAAGGGGATCTACAATCTAGAAAATTATATTTTGAGGCCGATATTTGAAGAGATCAAGCTGGCTTGTTCTGCTTTTAACAGCGTCTCTTTCTTTCATGTTTTAAGAGAAAGGAATAAGGATGCAGATGCACTCTCAAAAGCTGGATTGCTATTAGATGCAGGGGTCTGGGACTTTGGCACAACAAGGAGGAGTCGATTGCTGGCCATAATTCCGAATATTTTCATCCTTCTTTTTATTAGTTTCTTTTCTGATGGGCAGTCGGACCTAACTGACATTTAGAGTTTTGTCTAGATGGGTTCATATGATGTATACGGAATATATTATATATCACAGATATACTGGTTTTTATGGTTGACTGTTTTGGACTAGTCTGAAGGATATGATGGAGAAGGGTACTATACGAACTTCTCTTTGAAAGTCCTGGGGGAGTTTCTTTTCTGAAGTGTGGAAACACAACTACAGAATTTAATTTTGTTAAACATAATTAAAGTATGATTTTTTCTGAGGTAAAAAACATTCCAGAAGTTACAACATAAAAATAAATAAATCCCATTTTCTATACTTCTAGTTGATTCAGACAACCTCTATTTCCTTCCAAAGTCATTCATTGGAAAGGCAAACACCCCTCAGGCCTATTAGTGGTTTCCTAAACATATTGCAATAGAGGTTTGAACTTGTGAGATCAACTTTTTATGTCCGAAGCCAATCAGACATGGTCAGTACCATGTCAGCTATCAAAGCTCATGTCGCAGTTCTTTTTAATGTGATCCACGTTCTCTTTAATGTGATCCACTTCAAAGAATCAAGAAATATATTCACAGAGGCACCTTCAAGTTCCAATTATATCCCCAAAAAGAGAAAATGTGTACATTCTTCCAGTTGGTTTGCATACAGCTTAATAGAAAGATCTGACCAAAATGGAAATGGGATTTATGGCAGAAAGTCTATTTCAAGATGTAACTGTGTCAACTCACAATAGGGTTATCAACGATCACGCATGCAAGACTAACCACTTATTAAAATATTATTCATGGCAAATAACAAGATAAAACACACCAAAAGACATGCGTACTTATCATGACACAAGCATACATGATGGTTAAGAGCATGGAGGTCACAGGTTCAAAACCAGAGGGGTAGAGTATGTATGCCTTCGTGGACTTAGCAGTCAAATCACTGCACGGAGAAGGGTCCCTTGTCTCACAAACAAGGGGGTCTCATACACCAATTTGTGTGCTGACTTGGCCGTGACCTTAAAATTAAATAATAATAATATGTCATTGGTCATTAATCCATCATCTATTAGACTATTACCATCATGAAACACAAGTTTCACATCACAACATTTCAGGCCCTGGTCACAGATTTCAGCAACTCCCACGTCACAGTTAGTTTTGTTGATCTCTTATGGGTAATACGAGACTCACATTGACCGGTCACATTTAGATCCAAATGACATTCACATGAATTCGGACACTATGTAAAACACTAGTATATTAAATACGTCATATTTTAGCTAATCATCTCATAGCATCACGAGATGCGAGTAACAGAACCAATCACTACTAATGTAATTCTTCTGATAAAAACTTTCTAATTTTCTTGGTGCTTGCTAGAATCGGAAATCCTTCAAATATTATTTGATAAGGATCCCAATGATTTAAGGGGGAGATTTAGTGCCTCAAAACAATGAATGCTTGCCATATTACAGTATGGTTGTCTAGATAAAATGGTCACAGGCCAGGAATTATCGACTGAAATGAATGCGGAAGCCGAAGTATGATGGGAATAATCAAGAAGCAGTAATGTTTATCAAGTGGTCAGTTATCAAGGAAATGCTACCAGAGGTACAAGTATGAGATAATGCGTTCATAATCTGGCAACAATTAAAGAATATGCCTGATAGGGCTCTCTTCTTGAAGAGTTTATTATTTTCACGGAAGTTGGAAGAACGTGATTCCCTTCAGGAGCCTATGTTAAATATGAAAGATATGAGCGATCAACTGAAAGCGATAGATAGGGCAGTTGAAAGAGAATATTTGGTCATAATTATTTTAAAATCGTACGACCATCATATGAGACTTTTTGAAACCCTATATATCGTTTCTGAAGATACTGACATAACATTTGAATTTTGAACAGTTGAGGACCAAACTGTTGCGGAAAGAATGGTGGGAAAAACAGTTTGACAATAGTAGTGGCAAAGGAGCATCAAATATGGTGCTTACAGCAAAATTTGAAGGCGAGAGAAAAAATGAGAAGCGGAAAGAAGGAATAATGGCAGCAAATCTTCAAGCTTGGGTACTCAAAGACCTGGAAATTTTACCAGATCTTTTTATTGTGGTCAGATAGTCCATAGAGTAAGTTATGTGGGAAATATTCACAGGATGAAAAACACAACCAACGGTCTTATTTCAAAAATCAATCTAGAAAGAAACGGGCCAATGTAATCGAGCAGTAGGAGGAGCAAGGATTCTATGCTTTCATAGAAGGAAATAAGGGGGAAAATGAGGTAATCCTGATAGTTACATTGATTCAAATGCCCTTAGAATTCTCCTCTTTTACTTTACCTTTAAAGATAGGTTCAAATCCAGTTGTCCTTCTTGGAGTGGGCCAAATTGGTTTCAAGGGTCAAGTGTTCTTGTTTCTTTTGAGATCTTGGGACAAATTAACGGGCTAGGAAAACACCTCTAGGTGGGACTCTAGACCTCAAGTTTGTTGTAGTATTCCCGTGTTAATTATGTTTGACACGCAGGAGTAACCAAAAGTCCAACGAGGATGTGAGGGAGGAACTCAAACCTGAATATTACATAAATCTTAGAATCTATCCACTATTCTAGCAGCTTCAAGGCATTAAAGATAGTTATTGTGTGATTGTGCTTTTAATCCGAGTTGCATAGTGTTAATTTTAGGTATGTTCAATGTTTAAAGCAATTTATTTCAATTTTCACAGTTAGCTCAAGATCTTTTCCAGATTAGCAATCACATCAGCATTAAAGTAAACTGCAGATAGAACATAAACATAAATCACAGAACACAAGCCAAAACAAGAGGACACAAGATATGGCGCTAGCCAGGGACAAACCCCAATGTGGGGAAACCCTTGATAAATTCTTCTTCTATGTTCTTCAATAGTTCAGCAGAGAGAGAGATAGTACATATACATCAGAAGTCAACACTTTGACCTGACAAGATAAGAGCAGAGATCTTCACCATGAAGATGACATAATGAGGTTGCAGATCTGATGAAAAGGACTGCAGATCTAAACTTAGGTGACGGCATATTTCTTCAAGGTGATCCCATCACCATACTGCATCCAATCATGCTGCATCTTCCAGAATGCTGTCATTTTCCTGCAGTACTAGCTGTCACTGCTATATGAGCTAGTGCATCAAACTTCAGTTCCCATCCTTGATACAGTCATGATCCAAGTTAAGATTTCAGTACTGCCATACTTGCAAGACTGATTTGTGCAACCCTTAAGACAATCTATGCTTCTGGCTATGGCCTGTTGCCTAGCCCAGCAGCAAGTAAGGTCTACACACAGTACCCAGCTATCTTTATCCTTGAACACCAATGTCTTCCAATCTTCTCCTGAGAGATCTTCTTAGACAGACTTGATTTACCTTCTCTCTGAGGCTACACCAGACACGGTCACTTGATGCATAACATGGTGACTGGTTAGGGTATTTCTTCATTGTAGTTCTGCCCCTCAAGAACAATGTCAACATGCCCAGAACAGATCTCAAATGAGTCACGCTGTCACCTACAACAATGTGGCATAAGGACATATCCTCTAAGCTGTGATATGATTACTTTTAGCTGTCTTTCCTTACAGCGTCTTAAGGTACCCTCAATTGCTATGTATAGAAGCCTACCCTTTGCTGTGTGTGAGTGCCTTTTCTTGCTGCATATAAACCTCTTGGATTGTGACCAGACAGCATATAGATTAGGTGACTTTCAGACCTGTGGCAAGGGCTCTTTTAGAGCTTCCTTAGACAGTGGATGGAAGGTCCCATATGTATCTCCTTGCTGCGTAAACAGGTCTCCTCTAGGACTGTGTATAGATCCTCTTTCTGACTGCAGATAAAGAGTCGCTTTCTTGCTGCGTATAGGGTCAATAGACAGCAGCTTCAGGCCTTCATTTAGGGCCTATATTAGCCCTCCTCTCATTTGCAGATTGAGCCTTTTGAGACAGCGTATAGAGGCTTATTTATGTTGCTTATACGTCTCCTCTTTTCTGCATGTAGGTGTCCTCATAAACCTGCGGCTAGGGCATATCTGTACTGCGGCTATGGCTGCAGCTACGGCTTCATTATGACAGCGGCTAGGTCTCCTTTCTAGGGCTGTGTTTAGATGTCTCCCTTGACTGCGTATTAGGCCCTCCTCCTTGCTGTGGATTAGGCCTCTCTCTACTGCAGTTAGGGCCTCCTTTAGTCAACGGATTAGGGCTTCTTTAGACAGCATATAAGTGCCTCCCTTTGCTGCTTAGATCATCATACTGCAGCTAGGGCATCATTTGCAGCTAGGGCATCATACTAGGCCAACGTATACTCTTAGTGTCTCTCCTTCACCAAAACCCAAAGACGTGGAGAGGAGGAGATCACATGAAGAGTATATGTGTGTGACAAATGACTTCAAGTCCTCTTCTATTTATACTAAAACGTAGAGGTTGAATAGACAAGATTATTGGGCTTCTGAGCCTACATAAATTGTTGGCCGACTTGTCAATTTGTCCATAATCAAAATAAATTCATATCTTCATAAATACTTATCGGAATCGGATGATCTTTAGATCAATCCTACACCTCTCAATGAGAGGAATCCAAGAAAAATATCAGTTGCCATAAATAAGATGACCCACATGGAGTTTGGCCCTAGTTGCCAATTTTAACACTCCCTCTCAATAGGGAGAACTCCATCCATTGATCCATATGTCCGACTATACTATCTCTGCCATCAGTGCCCTGCACTGATCTGCTCTGCTCTGATCTCATCTGCTGAGCTCTGCTTTTCTCTCGCTGAGCTCTGCTCTGCTCTAGTTGAACTATGAAGAAGAAGAAGTGATCGAGGATGTATCATACCATCCTCCACTGACCCGAAGTCAGTCTTAGAGTGTGTACCACTTTCACTGGTCCCAGACCAGTCGTCTACTGACCCAAAGTCAGTCTCAGAGTGTGTACCACTCTCATTGGTCCCAGACCAGTATCATTGATCCCAGATCAATGGAGGTCATCCTAGAATAGGGAGTACAGTAGATACAATGATGCGTCCATCGATAGAACTACTATGGTCCTTGTTGTTGCACAAATTGTCCAAGCAGTGGGACAACGCTCAGACCGGGGGTTATCACCCTGATCCCCGATCTCTCTGTTTAAGCCGTCTCTCTGAAGCGGGCTAAGGGGGGTAGACCCTATGGGAAAAAGGAAGACCAACTGGGAACCAGTTGGGTTGGGAGACACAGCAGGGGGAAGAAGCACTTGATCGATTTTAGAATTTGATTAGATCTTTAAATGCTTAAGACCAATGCCTTATGGAGTCTATGAAAACCAAGTAATTAATTAGCCGCTGCTGCTTATGAAGTAATTTAACGATTGCTTGAAAATATTTTAAAAAATTCCAACATGTAACGAGCATTATATAATCCAAGCAATGATTAATTTCACCAAATACAAGATATGAAATAGATGCACAAAGCTTTAGCAATTAAATTTCAGAAGATCAAATGCTTTGAATAACCATAGAATTTAAATGCTAACCAATTCATAAAAATGATTCGTCATTTTCAGATAGCTAATCTTCAAATAAAATTTAAGCGCATTTAACTATATAAAACTGACAAGATATTAATCCCACAACAGAAAAAAGACATCAAAGGAATTTGCAATTTTTAATTAGTCTTTTTTCAATTTTTTTTTTTTTTAAATAAAACAAGACTAAAATCAAATATATCTAAAACTAAACAATAATCTAATTCTAGAACTTAAGATCTAAATACAAAAAAAAAGTACGCTAACTTAACTAGCACATATACATAAATTATAAAATCTAAATACATCAACCTGAAGCTAAACTAACTATAAACTTAAATGAAATGAAAATTAAATAACATGAAAAGAAAACTAAAACACATATATCAAAAGAAATGAAACAGACTATGCTAACCCTAACTTTAATCTAAATAGAAGCCTCACCAAATATATGACAAAATGCTTTGAGTTTTATTGCGTTTACAGGTTCTGACAGCGGTATGGAGCAGAAGAGTTCGATGGCATCGCTGGAAGTCTGAGAGATGATGAAACGATATACTACGAAGAAGGATGCAACTAAGAATTTCGAGAGCTATGCGTGGAATGGCCGAGGAGAGCGATGAGATGGGGTTTGGCTTGCAACTTGAAATGGCAGCAGGAAGCTGGAAGGTTTTTTGACAATTTCGCTTGCAGGGAGGCAGTACGTGCAGCTCGATGGTGGACAGAGGCTGCGTAGGAGAGATGGATGGCAGAGTGGACAGCGTGGAGAGGCAGTGAGCCAGGTTGCGGTGGAGAAAAGCGAGGAACTTGGAGAGGTAAGGGAGCAGAGGACGTTGGAGGTGAGCGTAGAAGAGCGAGCGAGGGTGAGCTAGAATGAATACGCAGAGAAGGTAAGGAAATGACGCATTGAGTGTTGATTGCTTTGAGATCGATGAAGGAGCCACGCATGGGGAAGAAGACTGCGTGGGGGAAAGAATGGAACAGTGTGAGGAGATTTTTGGAGAAGGCAGCATAAAAGGAAGAAAACGCAGGGGTGGTAGATCGATGAATAGCACACTGCGCAGGCAGAGGAATAGACGCAGGCAGAGCAGCGAAAGGGTTTGTAGATCCAAACAGCATAAAAAAAAATTGAGATTTTCTGTCAGAAAATAAAAATCGGCCTTGGGCAGCAGAGAAACTGAAATCAGAGGTAATGGATTGGTAGTCCAGAAACTTAATTAAAATTTTAAACCCTTCCTACTTCAGATTGCCTGATGGAAACCTTGAAGAATTTTCAAAATTTGTACCTGCAATGATAGAAGCAAAATGCCCAAAAACAAAATAATAATGAAACCTTAAAAAAACTCTAGCTAAATAATTACAATATTCACAGGCTGCATGCTCTTAAATAGCCAGATTTTTTAGTATGCCACACATATATTTTTAGGATTTTAAATTTAAGATGAGGTGCTTCAGAAAACCCTTTGTGCATTCACCAGAAAATTTCAAATGATAAGCTTGGGATCAAAACTGGTTGGGCTCTTCAAAAAATGTAATCCAGGAGTTGGCTGGTTCAACCGAGAACTTCCCCGAACGCCCGGTAATCTCAAAAAAAAGGATTTCCTGCATAGCTTAAATCAACCATTAACGAAGAAGGAGAAAACGATACTAAAATCCAAATGTCATGGAGATACCTCCTATCATATCCAAAAATTTAACTACCATTCAAACCCTAGAGACTAAACAAGATACCTGTGTTTAAAATCACTCTTCATCAAGCTATCATCAATGGCTGAAAATAAATTTATGCAGAAAAATAAAACATCTTACAGCAATTCCAGAAGAGTAACACCAACAAGATTTCAACCCCAAAGTCTTTCTTTCTTGCACAAAACATGACTACAAGAAAGCTTTCTTTAGCACAAGACTCCCAGATCGAATGATCTCAAATGACCCCTAACACCCTATTTAAAGGAAAATTTCCCAACGGCTAGTTCAAGTGATCCATGTCAAAGTGATCTCGACCGTCGATGAGGATAAAAATCTCTTTTAATCTCATCTGTCGAAATTTTAAATATATTAAAAATTTAAAATCTTGCATTTATTTCCCCAAAACTTTTGACTTATTATTATTTTATTATTTAATTTTAATTTTTAATTTATTTTAATTTTTTTATTATTATATATTGGGACTCTCGACTTAGCCTTTCGAAAATCACCTGAGACCTAGGACTTATGAGGGGATAAAACATTTTCTAACGCTCAAGACACTTTACATCATGACTTTTACAATTTTACATCTCAAGGGGGTAAACCCATTTGACATAGACCCTCATAGACCACCCAGCTCTGCAACACAAATATAATCTAGCAGATCAAGCAATTTGCAATAACCTAACCAAATAGTTAGAATTATTTCCAAATTACTTTAACATAAACTCGAACCAGCACACTAGGATTCCCCCAAGATTCTAATAACAAAATCCATTCCGACTTTGGGTTAGGCTGAAGGAAAACTCTGCCGATCATGGATCGGTGAGACAAAAAACTTTCCAGAACGTAGATCATCACTAGAAGATTAGGTTTACCTAGCAAATACATATATGACACAGATCTACTAAGATTATTAACAATTTACACATGCAGACTCGGTTTACAACATAACATGATCGGGCTGATGACGACAGTCGAATGGCACAGATACGACGATCAAGCGCTACCCTTTTGCGAAAAAAGGCAGTGTACTGCTATGGGTAGTTGACACGTAGTGGTCAACAGTACCTATCCTCGTTTCCCTGCTCATTGATCAGATGAGAGGTACTTCCCATGAGTCCTAGACTGCATGGATAGGATGTCGCGACAAGAGAACTAATCGTCCTATCCATAGGAGAACGAATCATCCTGTCCAGTGGATGCCACGGAGAACTAATCATCCTAGCCTACAGGAGAACGAATCATCCTGTTCCACAGTCGCCACGGAGAACAAATCATCCTGGCCCACAGGAGAACTAATCATCCTATTCCATAGTCGCCACGGAGAACAAATCATCCTGGCCCACAGGACTACTAATCATCCTGTTCACAGCGCACCACCAGGGGAGGGTGAGTCGCCCTGTGGTCGTATGTTGCTCCAATAAGTACCCTAAGCCCCCTAGAGCTCCCAGAGCTCAATGTATGCAACATGCAGGACCTTTTTGCAAATGTCTCTCAACGACTCCAAGTTGTTCGGGAAAGTCACAAATTTGACCTTTCCCGAGGGTTTTGATAAAATGCTTGCGACCTGTACATCAGTCTCAATGTGATGGAGCCTCCCCGCTCATCGACTTACCATATCCCAGATAAGGCAGTATCTCATGTTTATCTGCTGGAGCGATCATCGAATACGGGACTCCTCAATAATTGAATACCACCTCTGGTTGTCACAGAGAATCACAGTGGTATTCATCATGTGTACAAACAGCTCACTTAAGAGCTTCTGCAATGCAGCTTCACACAAGATCATACTCGTAGCTATGTATTCAGTCTCGACGGTGCTTATAGCAACCAACTTTTGCTTCCTGCTCATCCATGATATCGAAGCAGAATCCAAAGAGAACCAGCACTGGGAAGTGCTCTAGTGATCCTCCACACTACCTGCCCAGTCACCATTCGAATAATCATGCAGTTTCATATTTTCGACAGTGTATCTTAATCCATGAGAGATTGTGCCCCGAATATATTTCAGAGGATTCTTGGCATCAATCCAGTGAGGCTCAACCAAATATGAGCTCACCATGCTAACTGCAAAACATATGTCCGGAAGGAAGTTCACCAAGAACATCAACGCGAATGAGTTTATGAAACTCAAAGGCATTTCCCAAATTTGGTCCGACATCACTATCATATAACTTATGAAAGTTAAGATCCTCGAGGTAGTCACGGGCTTGTAGTTTATCATTCCACATCTGGAATCCAACTCCCTCTTACTTCTGCAAATGAGAGGGTTTGCACCTGTTAGAAATAGGTCGTCCTCATAAGGTGCTCGTATGAGAGGTCTATCATCCACAATCTTCAAACAATGGTTTGGATTGGCTTCACTCTTAGTGAATCTCAGCTTCATCTGACAGCTATCATACCTCTCATACTATGCCCGAGGAATTTTGCTTCAAGCCATAGAGGGCTTTCTTCCACCTGCATACGTGAGATTCCCGATCATCAATCTCAAACCCCTCGGGTTGTTCCAAACCTGTGGACCTGCTATATGAGGTGAATGGTCCCCTTGTAAGATTTTCCTTAGGTACATCTCAGACATGTACTTTCATGCTCTTTTTGGATTCAGGGATCCCTGTCACTATCTGATTCACAGACCTCTAGTGCTATGTGTCAATGGACATGATCCCCAGTGGACTTTATGCAATTTGATACAACCCTGAACTCAAAAACATCTTTGAAAATTCTACTTTCAAACACATACCTTTCCATCGATAAGTGCCACACTGTAACCTTCGACTTCCATTGCTGAAATGGACACCAGGTTCTTCTTGCGATTAGGTACATAAAAGAGATTCTGTAAATGAATCGAGTTACCCTCATTCAATTGAGGGGTAACATTCCCTACACCCTTTCCGGGATAGTTGGCATCGACTCCAAGTATATTCCCACGATTGATTCCATCTCTACCAAATTAGAGAGTGCACCCTGGGCTTCCTTGCTTTCTTTGAAGAGTCGGCCATTTCCTTGATGACCTACATTACCCGTCATTCCTTTGATCATTGAAGATGTCCCTGGAATGATTGTTATCTTCATCGAGAGATGTGTCTCTGCCATTCAGACACTCCTTCGCATAGTGGCTGAACTTCTTGCAACCAAGGCATTTGCATTTCCTTCCACCCTTAGATCCGGACTTCCCAATTAAGTGATCTTTAGGTAGCCCATCAGAAACTTCCGTTGCGCCATTCTGATGATATTCTCTGCTTCGACTTCACCCTCGGTGAATTTAGAAAAGAAATGAGGAATCCACTAACACTTTTTTCCTTTCCCAACTATATTCGGTGATTGCTCTTTCACTCTTGCTTGGGCATTGTCTTCACCTCAACTCTGATTCCATGTTAATTTTAGGTATGTTCTATGCTTAGAGCAATTTATTTCAATTTTCACAGTTAGCTCAATATCTTTTCCAGATTAGCAATCACATTAACGTTAAAGTAAACTGCAAATAGAACATAAACATAAATCGCAGAAGACAAGCCAAGACAAGAGGACACAAGATGTGGCGCTAGCTAGGGACAAACCCCAATGTGGGGAAACCCTTGATCAATTCTTCTTATATGTTTTTCATTAATTCAACAGAGAGAGAGAGAGATACTACGTTTACAACAGAAGTCAACACTTTGACTTATCTAGATAAGAGCATAGATCATAACTAAGAAGATGATACATGAGATTAGTTGAAGACATGCTGCTTCAACTGATTCTCCAAGGTGACTCCTTCACCTATCATTGTGCTGCATTTCATCATCATGCTACACCTCACCGTGCTGCACCCGTCATCACTATGCTGCATCTCATCATGCTTCATTAATCATGACTGTACCCATCACTATACTGCATTATGTGCCATTGCTACACCATGTTGCAATACTGACCTATGTGATGGCTGCATCTTGCTTGCTTGTTGTCCCTAGCTTGCTTGTTTGCCCTAGGATGCTTGTTATCCTTTGCATGCTTAATGTTGCATGCTAGCTGTTCCTTGCAGGCTAGCTGTAACATTGCATGCTTGGTGTATTTGTTGCTAAGTACCATACAACTGTCCCATGTTAGTTAGTTGTCTCTTGAATGCTTCTCTCTTTCGGAGATAGATGCTCTCGCTGTTCTGGCAGTTCTCGACAGTTCCGACAGTTCCGGCTGTTCCCGGCAGTTTCGGTAGTTTCGGCTGTTCCCGACAGTTCCTGCAGTTTCAACAATTCCGGCTGTTCTAGCTATTGCTGACAGTTCCGACTTCTGTCCTCTGCGTCAGCTTTCCCCCTGTTTCGGCAGTTCCTGGCAGTTCTGGCAGTTTCGGCAATTCCGGCTATTCCTGGTAGTTTCGACAGTTCCTGCAATTCTGGCTATTTGCGACAATTCTGGCAGTTCTTGCAATTCTGGCTATTCCCGGCGGTTCCGGCAGTTCCGGATTTTCCTGGTAGTTCCGGCTATTCCTAGCAGTTCCGACAGTTCCGGCAATTCCGGCTATTCCCGGTAGTTTTGGAAGTTCTCGATAGTTCCGGCAATTCCCGCTATTCCCGGCAGTTCCAGCAGTTCCGGCTTTTCTCGACAGTTCTGGCTTTTCTCGGCAGTTCCGACAGTTTCTGCTTTTCCTGGCAGTTACGGCTATTCCCGACAGTTCCTGGCAGTCCCGACAGTTCAGGCAGTTCCGACAGTTTCGACTTCTGTTGTCTAGATTAGGGCAGCGTTATCCCTTAGGATATCTCCTCCTACTAAAACCCAAAGACAAGTAGAGAGGAAGAGATCCCAAGTGTGTTGAAATGACTTGAAGGCCACCTCTATTTATACTAAAAAGTTGAGCACAAGAGGGGTTTATTTGGTTGTTGGCCGACCTTGATGAATTGTCCCATAACACAAATAAATTCATATCTCCATGAATACTTATCGGAATCGGATGATCTTTAGATCAATCCTACACCTCTTGATGAGAGGGAACCAAGAAAAATATCAGCTTCCATTAATAAGATGACCCACATGGAGTTTGGCCCTAGTTGCCAATTTTAACAAAAATTAGAGAAATTCTAGTACACACATAAAAAATATTGACACAGTTACTTTTGGACAATTATCCTCGGAAAAACCCAATGTGGCAAAACCAGTGCAACAGATGAGGGTTTCCTTATTAATTCTTCAGTAGAAATTCAAGTACAAGAATTCAGACAACAAAACAGAGGAAAATACTGAGAGAAATTTAGTGGCAAATTTCTCATTCTCCACAGCGGCTCCCCGACTTCGAGATGGACCCTTTGTCCATACGTTGGTGTTTCTGCGTCACCCTCTGCACATTGACTTGGCAGTGCTCTAGTGGATTGCTTCTCTCCTCACGCTGGCTTTTTCGGAATTCGTCCTGCACTTCTCGGACCCCTGTTGATACCCTCTCTCTCTCCTGCAACTCAACCTTTGGCTCTATCTCCTCTGTTGAACTTCAGCCACTGAGAACATCGATTTGCCTGGGCAATTGAGTAACTGCTGGTGTGTGTTCTCCAAGCCCCATCGATTTTCTTCTTATAATCTCTTGTTGAGACATCAACGACAAAGATTAAAACTTAGTCGATGGCTTAGATTAACTAGAACTCGATCCAAGTCTTTTTCTAGAAGATTCTCACCATGAATTAATTAATACCTTTAATTAATCAAAATTTCCTAAGTTCAGACTTAGGAAGTATTAAAAACTGATTAATTATTTTAATTAAGTCGTCTCTAGGTGGCATTTCGAGAACGATTTTTGGGTTTTGGAGAATACATGTATTCTATGTTGATTTTTGTAGCATTAGATGTGGTCTAGCTTCAAGATTTTGCAGAGAGGCTAAGACACATTCTCCAATACCTAGAAATCGTTTGGGAAATTCCACCTAGAGATGATTTAATTAAAATAATTAACTTTAATTAACTTTTTTATATGGTTCCCTAAGTTTAAACTTAGGAAATCTAGTTAATTAAAGGGTATTAATTAAATCCGGTGTGAAACTCCTAGAAGAAAACGAGGATCAACTCCAGTTAATCTTAGCCTTTAATTATGTTTTATTCTTGGCCATTGGTGCTCCAACGAGAGATTATAAGAAGGAGCTTGATGTGCACTTGGAGAACACATCGAGTAAGAGAGATCAAGAGATTGAATTTCTCAAGAGTAGCAATGTTGAGTTGCTTGAGTAAGATCGAGTGATCTTCTTGCAATGAGGGGAAGGGATAGTAGTCAGGAGGAGAGTTTTCCAGATCCAGAGAGTACAAGGCAGAGGAGGCATAGAGAGGTTCAGAGAGGCAACATAGAGCTTCAGAAGGAGTTCGAAATTCAGCTAGGAGAGTCGAGATCTAGTGCCCGAAGTCGGGGTGTGAGATCGGAGGGCCAACGGGTCGAATTTCCAGACAACAACAGATCAGAGGAGGAGGTGACGCAGAGCCTAGAGATTGTGATGCAGATTTGTGTAGGTTGACGCATAGGCTGCATAGAGGCAGCATGGGGCTAGCCTTCCAGAGCTTGATCAGTGTCGGATCGCTAGTAACAGTGTGCGATTTTTCTCACTGACTCTTTGCCAGTTTATTCTCTGTATCAGATTGCCAGTTTGGGTATCTAACGATTTGTACTCAGATTACTATTGCATAATAAATAAAACCCTCAACTGCTGCACCGGTTTTCCCAAGTTGGGTTTTTTCGGGGACATTTGTCCAAAAACAACAATGTATAGTGTTTATTTCTATCCAGTGCAGTATTTAGTATTTGCAGTATTTTATTTTGTGTAGACTGCCGTGTATGTATTTCAATATTTGTCGTAGAAAACTGCAAGTAATTTGTTCAAGGAATTTAACAAATACGAGAAATATCATCAGTTTGCTGCAGTAGGAATCGTGTCACCGATTTTCCACATTTTAGCCTCCCCCAAATTTCGTGGCTAGAACACATCTGATTCTACAAAAAATAACACTCCCTCTTACCGATGAATGTGTTTTAGCGCTGCAACCCACTGAAGAAACACCCTGTCTCGGCACCACCTCCTTTCACGCTGTTGATGCCTGGCTGTCGCTGCCCACCAACTGCTGCTCAACTCTGATATGTGCTGCATCTGTGCTGCTACTGACCTTGTGGTACTACTGCCAACCACTGCATCTGCACTGCAACTCCCTCTCATCTGCTGCTGACCCTGCTGTACCGCTGCCAACTACTGCATCTGCACTGCAACTCCCTCTCATCTGCTGTTGATGCAATTGAGAATCCATTTGTCTCTGCTACTGAAACGGGTTCTCCACCATTCCCATCTGTTCCTTGAACCGGATAAACTTAGCTCTCCCTAGAGCTTTCGTGAGTATGTCTGCTACTTGATCTCTTGTGGGAACATATTGCAACTTGATTGCCCCACGTTGAACGCAGTCTCTGATGAAATGACATCTGATATCAATGTGCTTCGACCTCTCATGAAACACTGGATTTGCAAAGAGTTTTATGCAACTTTGATTATCACAGTAAACACTGGTCGCTCCCATCTTCCTCTTGAAAAAACTCACGAGCAACTTCCTAAGCAATATAGCTTTGCACGTAGCTGTGTTGGTTGCCATATATTCAGCTTCTGTTGAGCTCAGTGCTACTGACTTCTGCTTCCTGTTGCACCAAGAGACCATCCTTGATGCAACACTGAAGCAGTACCTGAAGGTACTTTTCCTGTCCACTGAACTACCTGCCCAATCTGCATTTGTGAATCGACATAACTTGACGTCATCTCCTCGAGTATATTTCAACCCATATCCGACTGTTCCACACACATATCTAAGCATGTGCCTAGCCGCTGCCCAACGTACCCTTTTTGGTTCTACCATGAATTGACTAAGGGTATTGACAGGGAAACAAATGTCTGGCCTAGTGTTAACCAGATAAATGAGCAACCCAATGAGCTGTTTGTACAAGGTGGGGTTTGTTAGAAATATTGAGAGGGGGGGTGAATCAATGTTCCTTAGCAATTAGCACTTTTAAATCATTTTAGAGCATTAGTTAATCTTCAGTTATTAATAATGTTTATGCAGTAATAACAATAAATAAAAGAACACAGTAGGCACAAGAATTTTAAGTGGAAAACCCCCTCTGGGTCAAAAATCACTGAACACTTTTCTAATAAATTCGTTAATCTTCAGCCCCAATTGAAATGAAAGCAACAACTTCCTAGAATTCTAGAAAAGCATTCTTCTCCATCTCCCATTGGAAGGACGCCCCAACGCCCTGGTTTCTTCAGTAATCAACTGAATGGATGTCCCAACACCCTAGCGAGCCACAACTTGCCCTAGCACCACCCTACCACCATGAAGTGTTCACAGGCCCCAACCTGTAGGCGACTTCATTCACCTGCCTAGCACCACCCTACCACCCTATAAAGGCAAAAATTAAATACAAAAGTGCAGACTCTCATACCAAGGACAATGATCCACGATACAATATGATTTAAATGATTTTGACCAAACACCCAATCACACTATGAGCTACAACCCAACCATGACATCATCCCAACAAAGACTCCTATACCTCCCAATAATGCCTTTTCGACTCTAGGCAGATTGACTCTTTTACAATAATGACTCTTCCAATGATGACACTTTTACAAATGACTCTTTTATAACTTTACAATGATGACTCTTGGCCTTGACACTTCTTCACAATATGCAGATGGCTGTCATGTCTTCAAAGGATGTCCTGTTGACTCTTGGCCTTTGATACTTCTTCACAATATGCAGATGGTTGTCATGTCTTCAAAGGATGTCCCACTACAATGCCTCCTTTGATTTGATACTTCAACCCTTGAATTCTTGCTTGAAGTTGTACTTGAATCTTCTTCTACCTGCATGCAAAATTTGCCCCGCGAAACCAATCCCAAAGCAAAAGAAAATACCCTTCAACTTACCTCTACCTGCAAAACACATGTAAGTGCATAATAATGAATAAATTAAAATTAAAATTACAATGCCTACCTGAAGTGTGCTTGTCACTTTTGTTGTTGACTTGTTGCAGCAGTAAAAAAAGACTCCCACTCTTGATATAGGCCTGGACTCTATGAAAGACTATATCCAAAGCTGACCTAAAGATATATACAATAAAAACTGATGACATACCCTAGACTTGTGATGGACCAAGTTCTAAGTACAACAACAGAGACCATTCCAACAACTATTACAAGACAAGTAACATGAACTTACAACATCATATAAATTTAGCAAACTTGGTGTAGCATCAAGAATATGTAGCATAAAATGTGAAGTATCAAGAATAGGACATTCGAAAAACTAATTGTGACATATAGATAATTGAGATATAACCGAGACACTGTATATACTTATATTGTCCTGCAAAAACATATGTTAGAGATGATACTCAAAATTCAAATGTAAACACTAATCATACATACCTTGCTGTAGGAGACTTAGCCTTGACTGTTGATGTGTGGTCCTTATTGCAGTGATCCTTGAATGCATGTTTTTTCTTGCTTTCTAGGAGCTCGATATTGAATCTGTTGTATCTATTTAATTTCGAATCTCTAGGCTTTGAAATTTGTCCTGTGGTAGCCTTCTGAGTCCTCTTTCTAACCCCACAGGTCTAATCAAGATTGGATTCTTCAAGAAAGAGTTATGCCCAATCTCCCACGATGACCTGATTATAGACTGGTTCAGTAGAGCGAACTTGTATGAAGTGCCACATGTCACTGTTGCGACCTTAGGTCCTGAAAACGCTACTCAACAAATTACAATCTGTCCTCTTTCTGTGACTATTTACGAAATTTGAATCCAATGCTCAGAGAGAAAGTTATGATGATTTTGCCAACGTCACCTGTTTGACATGGAATTCGGGAGCTTGCAAAAACCCTAACTTCCTCAGATGATATCTCCGAAAATATAGCGAACCAAGATTTGAAATTCAGTCTTGAGGTTCATCAAGATTTTGGCTCAAATGGGTTTTAGTTTATGCTTCTGAAGCTTCGTAGAAAAAAAAAGTTATAGCGAAAATGCCACGATGAACTGTTTGAAGCCGCAAAATCCCTACAAGAGGAGGATATGAGGGTCATTATTTATATGAATGTCTTGAGTTGAGAGGGTCCTCAATAAGTGAATGTTGGAGGGGTTTTAGAATAAATAATATTATTTATTATTGACTATTCAATGACCACAACCAATTATGAGTGCCATGCCACAACCCCATAGGGTTTTAGCCCACTAACTGGGGTTACTAACTTCAAATGCAAATAACTCTCAAACCGTGAAGAACTGGGAGGCGTACCATATATCAACGGAAACATCTTGACGAGTAGAATCCATCGAGAAGATCTTTGACGCCAAATAATATGAGTTGTCAAGTCAATATGCCCTTGCAAGATCAGGGTAGCCCCTGGTGCTTGGGTTGACATCAATGAGAACCACTGATGAACAGGGTCAACTTCCTTGTCCCCTGATGCATCTATCTTCTTCTAATTGGTGATCATGGGTGTTGTCATGGGTCGGCAATCCTACATTCTGAATCTCTTCAGAATATCTGTAGCATATCTCCCTTGCCCATGGAAGATCTCCCCATTCTTCTGCCACACTTCCAATCCTAGAAAATAGTGCATCAACCCCATATCCTTCATGTCGAATTTTGCTTCAAGGTTCCTTTTGCAATCCTTTATGAAGCTTGGTGATCTTGTTAAAAACCGATCATCTACATACAAAACCAAAATGAGAGGCTCATTCTCCACCATCAAATAGTAGAGATTGGGATTTGCATCACTCTTGATGAATCTCAACTGTTGCAAATAACTGTCAATCCGACCATACCACGCCCTGGGTGCCTGTTTGAGCCCATATAGGGATTTCTTCAACCTACATACATGAGTGTGCTTCTCATGAGTTTTGAAGTCGTCAGGCTGCTCTATATACACCTCTTCTTCTATCACCCCGTTCAAGAATGTTGTCTTGATGTCCATCTGGTGAATCTCCCATCCTAACTGCCCTGCTAGGGATATGACGAATTTGATAGAGGTATATTTGGCAACTGGGGCGAAGGTCTCCTCATAGTCTACCCCTTCCTTCTGTGAATACCCCTTTGCCACAAATCTAGCCTTGTACTTCTCTCCATTGCCATTTGCACCATACTTGATCTTGTAGGTCCATCTGGAGCCTACCAATGATCTATCTTCTGGTCTAGGCACTACCTCCCAAACATCATTTGTCATGACATAACTGTATTCTTCTACCATGGCATCCACCCACACCTGATGCTGTGTTGCGTCTTGAAAGCTGGAGGATTCTGTAACCTGAGCCACCAAAGCTTGATATTTGTTAGGCTGCCTGTGCTATCTCTTGTCTGTCATAGGAGCTCCGACAAACTCCTCTGCGTCCCTCAAGGTCTGGCACACTTCCCTACTGGCTCTACCACTGGTAGTGGGAGGTTCAATCAATTCCTCCTCTTGTTCTTGCTGCTCCGTCTGCTGAGAACTCCCTGGATCTCCTACCCCTGAGGAGATACTGGTACTGGTCACCATACTCGATCTCTGTGACTGTCCTGCTTGTCCCGTTTGCTGTCCCTGCTGCTGGACTAACGGAACTTCTATTGACTAATCACTAGCAGGCATTTCTCGAGATCTTTTTGAAAGCTCTGTCTTCCATGAACTTTACATCTCGCCTCACTACCATCTTCCTGCTGCTAGGAATGTAGATCCTGTATGCCTTTGAGGTCTCGCTATACCCTACGAGGAACCCCTTCTCCGCAGTCTGATCCAATTTACTACGCTTTTCATTTGGTATGTGGTAGTAAGCCACACTCTTGAATATCCTCAAACGACTTACTTCAGGCTTCTTTCTTGTGAAGACCCCTTTTGGCGTTTTCTTCCCCAATGCTCTATGAGGTGTTCTGTTTTGAATGTACACCGCTGTGTTGTATGCCTTTGCCCATAAGAATCTAGGCAAATCCTAGTCTTACATCATAGCCTTTGCATCCCCAACTATTGTTTTGTTCTTTCACTTCACTACTCCATTCTGCTGAGGATTATATGGAGCTGTCCATTCTCTTTAGATGCCTTCCTTTGTGCAGAAGTCTATGAAGTCTTTATCTGTGTATTCTCCACCATTATCTGAACGTAGCACCTTGATCTTTTTTCCTGTCGCGTTCTCTATGAGAGCCTTGAACTCTTTGAACTGATCAAAGACCTCATCTTTTGTCTTTAAGAAATAGATCCAAGTCTTCCTGGAATGATCATCAATAAAGGTGACGAAATATTCGCCACTGCTAAGAGCTCTAGTGAACATGGGACCGCAAATATATGAGTGTATCAATCCCAACACGCTAGTTGCTTTGCTGTCACTTCTAGGAAATGCCGCCTTTGCATACTTCCCAAATATGCATCCTCTACATACATCATCGTGCTTTGTGCTGAGAACTGGAACTCCTGTTACAGTTTCTCTGTGCATACTAAGTGCTCCATGGTGTAAATGTCCCATCGTCCTGTGCCATAGCTCGTTCAACTCCTTGTCACTGCTATTATTACTACCTATCTGTGCCATTGGAGAATCGAGCTGCAACTTGTATAACCTGTTGCTCCGTGCTCCTATCTGTCTCACCTTCTTCCAGCTAGAGTGTTTGACATACACTTTCGTCCTCATGAAGCATACATCGTACCCCTTGTCCTGTAACTGGGACATTGAAATTAGGTTCATACCCAATCTTGGCACATGCAGTACATTAGTAGCACTGGTGTTGGTCCCTGTTTCTATCTGAAATTCTATGGTGCCTCTCCCTACTGGAGTACATTTAGTTTGTTGCCCATAGTGATCTGGAAGTCCATTTGCTCCTCTTGATAGCTAGAGAAATATTCTCTAACTCCTGTCATATGAGCTGAAGCTCCACTATCAATATACCAGACATCAGATGATGTTGAACCTAACAAGCATGCACTTATCCTCCAACCTAGAAGATAATTATGAGGCTTCCTGATTGGTGATTCTATCCATGATTTTCTGTGCTATTTCTCCTTTCCTTCCTGACGCTATTCTGCACCAGCAAATTGCTGAAAAATAACTACGTCCCAGCTAAAGATTTGCTTTGCAAGGAAAATAACACTGCTCCCTCTGCGTCTAGTAATCTTTGATCTGTAAGATTAATTCTTTGTTAACTCTCTCAGAGAAATAATTTTTTTCTTAAAAAAAAACCTTCTTGGCCAAAGGAACTGTGCTGCCTCTGAGGGTTTTGAACTATTGGCTATGCCGAGCTTCAAAATTCCTCTTCCCTTCTGCCACTAAGCTCTCCAACTTCCAACTTTGCTTTGATACCATGAGAAAATTCCGAAACCCAGAATCCTATTGCAACAATTGATGTTAGTTCTTGTAATTGTTAATTCGATTAAACAATTTACTTGCTGTGTGCTACGACAAATATCAAATTACATACATTGCAACCTTCACAAAATAAATACTACGGAAAATTAAATGCTGGAAAATTAGAGAAATTCTAGTACACACATAAAAAATATTGACAGTTATTTTTGGACAATCGTCCCCAGAAAGACCCAATGTGGGAAAACCAGTGTAGCAGATGATGGTTTCTTTATTAATTCTTCAGCAGAAATTCAAATACAAGAATTCAGACAACAAAATAGAGGAAAAATACTAAGAGAAATTTAGTGAAAAATTTCTCATTCTCCACAGCGACTCCCTGACCTCGAGATGGACCCTCTGTCCATGCGCTGGTGTCTCTACGTCATCCTCTGCGCAGTGCTCTAGTGGATTGCGTCCCTCCTCACGCTGTCTCTGGAATTCGTCTTGCACTTCTTGGACCACTGTTGATAACCTCTCTCTCTCTCTTGCAACTCACCCTCTGGCTCTATCTCCTCTGTTGAACTTCAGCCACTGAGAAAATCGATCTACCTGGGCAATTGAGTCACTGCTGCTGTGTGTTCTCCAAGCCCCATCGAGTTTCTTATTATAATCTCTCGTTGAGACATCAATGGCCATGATTAAAACTTAATCGATGGCTAAGATTAACTAGAAATCGATCCAAGTCTTTTTTTAGAAGATTCTCACCATGACTTAATTAATACCCTTTAATTAATCATATTTCCTAAGTTTAGACTTAGGAAATATTAAACACCGATTAATTATTTTAATTAAGTCGTCTATAGGTAGAATTTCTAGAAATGATTTCTGGGTTTTGAAGAATACATGTATTTTAGCCTCTCCACTAAATTTCGTGGCTAGAACACATTCGATGCTACAAAAAATAACATTTTCTTCCTTGAGTTGATGATAGTCAAACTCCTTTCTTCTTCCTTCTTCTCGGCTATCCTTCAGAATTTTGGTCCCTTGGAATAGATCTTCAACTTTAGGCCCTAATTCAAAAACCCTAGCACATGAGATTGACCAATTTTAACTCTTGATTTTCCTTGCTGTAGAAGGAGTTCTTCCTTGGCAATTTGGCTTGCGATCTTCCTTGTTTTCTCCCACAACAAATCATTCTGGCCGAATTTGGTGCACAACCTTTCCGCCTTGAGACAGCCTTTAGACTGGTCTCCTTTCTCCACAGAGTTCGGAGTTTTGCAGACACCTTGAAAGGGCGCGACAGGTACCCCTATCTAGCTTACTTCTCTTCTGAGGACATCGACCGCACACAACCAGGAAAAACCAAATGTTGGTATACAGGGGTCTCAAAGTTCCTCAAGGCAGTGGGACTCCACATTGACCACCTCCCCCCCTTTCAGTACTCCTTGAACGCCCCCAGAGGACTCCCCCCCAAGCAGGAACTTAATAAGATCATCAAGGAAGACATCTACAGACAGTTTATCCAGGTCACATGGATTGACCCCCCGGGGGGGCTACGTTCGAAAATGGCTTTCTATGCAGAACACTTCTTGAGTATCAGAAACGGGCTTATAGTTCGCCCCCAGTACACGCTTCGGCATTGGATGCATGCTCTTCGGATCCCCCTCGGACAGTTCAGAGTTGGTTCACACAGGCTTCGGGTAGAGACAGATCACCAGATAGAGAGAGCTGATAGGATTTGCCGACTATGCCATACACAGGAGGTGGAAAATGAATGGCACTTCATCTTCAGGTGTCCGATATATTATGAGATCAGAGGTCGCTTTCACTGTCTATTCAGAGGACCGAATACCCTTTCCAGCTTCTTCAACACACGGACCAGAGATGCGTCGCACTTTATATCCAGGAGACTCTTAAGCATCGGGAGCATACCCTCCAGCCTCCCGTCCGACCCAACAATACTCGTCAGCTCACCTCTTTCTTCAGTATACTTCCCTCAGCCTGAGGAGTTAAGAGATCAACCAATGAGAATACCGATCAAGCTGGCTCACACATATCGGCAAACCCTCGTTCAGTTAAGAGGAGAAGCCCCTTGCCTATGAGGACCCAGCACAAGAACCGCACCAGGCATCTTCCCGATAGGCAGACCAGGATCATTAGATCACGGAGACAACACAATGGGAGGCAACCAGTGCCCACTGCTTCAAGCCAGCAAACCTTACTGAACTACCCACAGTTCTCCTCTCTCAACCTCGGATGTTAGGAGAATCGGACTCCCACATTCGCGTCCCCAGGGTCTTCTTCACCAGTGATCCTGCGACACAGTCTAGAGATTAGGCGGCGAGGCTGGGATCGGAGCTCCATACGCTCTTTCCTACCCGCCTCGTTTTTATTTCCTATCTTTTCTTTTCAGTATCTGTCTTTATGAGGAGACCATTTGGTTCTCCTACTGGGCACGACCCCCTTTTTGTAACCGACAGTCCCTTTGACCTACTTTTGTGGTCATTCGTTGGACATTAATAAAATTATCTTATCTTATCTTATCTCCCAAAACAATCCTCTCAATATGACTGTAATACCTCGACCTTTTTGTCGGCAGTAGACAACACTGTAATTTCGCACGTGGAAGAGATGAGCCCTAAAACAGATCAGAAAGTGACTCGGTAGATTTCCTTTCTCCTTCGCTTGATGATGAGGTTTCTTTCTTGATGTCTTTGCACTTCTTCTTCTTTAGAATTGTTTAACCGAATTTCTTGTTCTCAAATGGAGGCCAAGTTGCCCTATATATAGTGTTTCGTCCATCAAGATAAGCTGACTTGTGATATAGGTAAGCTGACTTGTCATTCTAGAAGCATCCTTAGGCCGACATGAAGAAGAGCTTGTGACAAGGTCTTGGAGGGCTAATAATAATTCTCTTACAATGAATTACATGCCCAAAATGGGTCTTCAACTTTGACATTGAAATTTTATGACTCGATGACCAAACCTAATAGCTCGCAATGGGAGCTTTAACTAAAAATAAAATTCCTTGATCATGAAACCCATGATTCAAGCATTACAAAATTAATTTTATTTTTCTTCTTTACATCAATTACATAAAATCATCATTACACATGTCATTATGAAGATCAAAACCTATCTACACTTTTCAACAAAGACCCCGTTACTTGTCTAGCTTATAAGAAAGCTCTTGATTAGCTAGATAAAGAGATGAAAGCACAAGATCAAAAGATATGAAATATTTTTTGATATTTTGACTTATGCATAAACTATGTAAAACAAAGCCTTGCAAGAACAAGTACTTCTAAAGATTAGACTTATGAAATTCAAATAACGATGAGAGTTCCTTGAAAACAATGCCAAGAGTGGGTTGGTCTCTTGAAGACTTCCCCTCACTCTTGCTAGTTGATTCAACAATGATCCTCTACAAAACTTCCAACACACATTAGCTCATATGGATTAAATCAATAAACAATGGTGAGATAACTCTAGAAATTTATATGAAAACAACTAGAGGTAGTCTACACCTAGAGCATATTCATAAACCAATTATAAATGTAAGATAGTTATACATCTAGAATTCTATAAAAGCATATGAGCAAATGAAATACAAATCAAAGACAAATAGAAAGGATTATACCATCAATGAACGAAGCACATGCTCCATTGGAATAACAATCATGAATGAACCCCAAAGTCTTTTTATTCATATGAAGAACAAGAGTACATAGAAGCAGAGCTTCCCCAAGCACAATAGCTCGTTGCAAAAGATACAATATGAGAGCCCAAGGCTCAATTATATAGGAGAATGGGTGGAGATTCCAATGAAGAACCAAATGCCAAGTGTGATGATGACAATCCCAAAGCTCTCTCACGCAATTCGAATTCCCCAAAGAGGCCCACACAATCCTTGAGAGGAGCTAACTCATTGTTGAGGAGGGACAAGTGTATATGGGAGTGGTAGGAGACTACTCTCCACTCATCTCCAATGAAGCTCCAAGTCAAATACCACCAAAAGATGACTCATCAAGGCAATTTGAATTCCCCTCCATAATAAATGCGTTTTTCCTTGGGAAACTTGTGGTCCACTCCAAAAATTCGATTTTCTTGGAGAACATGTCTTTTCCTTGATTTTAGGAGTCCACATCACCTTGAGGCTTCACTTTAAATCTTCCATGATTTTCCACCTCATTTCCACATCATTTGGCATGTGTAGATATTTATTTTTCTCCTTTTATTTAATTTTTGGCTTATTTATTGCCGCTTTTTCCACTAAACTTAGGAAAACTGGGTTTTGAAGGTCTAGAACACATTTTTAACCCCTATGTTGTAGATTTTTCTATCTCCTATCAGAAAATTGCTTCAGAAGATGTAGAAGCCTCCTGGTGACAACCCTCGGTTGAAGGAAAGGGTCAGTGCCTAGGGCATCCAAGAAGAGTGCCTTTGAATATTATCTGAGGGTTTTTTGCTGCACTCCATATGTCACATAAATTGAAATAAGATAATTCAGATATTGGTTCAATGGCCCTTCACCAAGGTATACTCAAGTAGATACACAGATCTAAATACTTGGGTAGATCTAGCTTTCTCTCAAAGAGGAATGTCCTGATCATAGTGGCCGACACACAACAATATGTAGCTTAATATTTTTGTTGTAGTATAAATGAACAGGAGGAAGGAACGAAGGGAAATCGATGCAGAGGGCTGAACATAACACAAAATCCTAAGCAACAATTGTGAAAATTCGGTGATCCCAAATCCTACTGCTGTAACTGATAACATTTCTTCTATTTGTTAAATTACTTAAACAAATTATTTGCATTTTTCTACGAAAAATATTAAACTACATACACTGCAGCCTTCACAAATAAAATTATGCGAAAAGCAAATACAAGGAAAATACTGGCACATATATAACCATAGCGACACAATTATTTTGGGCAATTGTCCCCGGAAAAACTCAATGTGGGAAAACCGGTGCAGTAGATGAGGGTTTCTTTTATTAATATTCAGTAATAATTTCTATACAAAGCACTGATAGAAAAAATAGAGGATGAATCATTGAGAGAAATTTACTAGTGAATTTCCCACACTCCACAACGTTTTTCTAACCCCGAAGAGGACCTTCTGCCCTTTTGCTGGCCTTTCTGCGTCACCCTTTGCACAGTGATTGCGTAGGCCCTGCGTCAATCCTCTGCGTTGATGATCTATGCCCCTCCTCTGTGCTGCCCCCTCCAGATTTGTCCTGCACTCTCAAACTATGCTGATGCTCTTTATCTCCCATCTGCAGCTTATTCACTGGCTCGATTTTCTCTTGCCAAATTTCAGCCACTGAGAAAATCGAACTACTTGAGCAATTGAGTATCTACCCTAGTGTGTTCTCCATCTACCTATCGACTTCTTTTTATAATCTTCTGTTGGAGCGGCAATGGCCAAGATTAAAACATAATCGATGGCTAAGATTAATTAGAAATCAATCCATGTCTTCTTCTAAAAGATTCACACCATGACTTAATTAATACCTTTTAATTAACTAGATTTCCTAAGTTTAGACTTAGGAACCATTAAAAAAAAGTTAATTATTTTAATTAAGTCGTCTTTAGGTGGAATTTCCAGAAACGATTTCTAGGTTTTGGAGAATACATGTATTCTAGCCTCTCCACAAAATTTTGTGGCTAGAACATATCCGATGCTACAAAAATTAACAACAATCTCTAGCAGAAATATGGAAGAGTGAGGAGGTGAAAATGCAGAAAAAGTGGAGTGCGAATTAAGGTCCAAGCTCTATGCCTCATGGATACATCCTGTCACCATCATTTTGCTTTTCCGCATGGAGAGACGACTACTTCGACTCAGAGAGGATGCCAGTTGATTCAGGATGATATGGCAGCCAATAGTGGTATCCAACAGTCCATATAGGGGTGCAACTCGGATTTAGTTGTGTGCCAAGGGGCATGGAGATACATGTTTATATGCAGCGATGCACAGGGATGCTTGGCAGCACATAGTGCTATGTGACGCTGCCCATTGGGATCTTGGAGTGTTACCTCCAGAGAGATTGCATGATAGGGACGACATGTGTGCCATTGGGTGTCGCTCACCCAGGATCGATGAGGACACGAATGAGCATCATTTGATGATATCCATGGGGACTCGCTTGTCGGTCCCACTTCCAACTTGTTTGCAGGCACAAAGGACTTGGATGTTGCTCCTTGATGCCTCCATTGTGAGCAGCAGGACACGGGAGTCTCACTTGAGACAGTTACTTGGGACACAGAGTATCCAGGGGGAGACTTTTCAACAGAGGCATTTGGTCAGGGCATGAACTGACAACTACAGGCTTGGGGAGTGTGGCTTGCTACATAGGTAGCGTTTGCTCCACTCCTGAGTTCATACTTAGGGAGGTGGCCGTGAGGGAGGTGCATGGCGCACTTTCGGCAGGACAACCCGAGGTGTTAGGCAGGCTTGAGGTACAAGGGATGGTAGATTTCTTCTACATGAGGGTGTTGAAGTTTCTAAGTTTACTTAGTTTAGAAACCCTTCATGCACTTTTTCTGATTTATTCCTACCTACTTGTTATTTTTCTTTAACAAGTTATTTACAAAGTAAATACTGAAAATAAGCACCAGTGCATGCTCAACATATTACAGATCAGCAACTAAAAAAAACAAGAACACACCACATGACATCGTTATTTTTGGACCAATGTCCTCGAAAAAACCCAATGTGGGAAAACTGGTGCAACTGTCTGAGGGTTTTCTTATTAAGCAAGCTGCAATATCATAGTACAATCTGGGTGCCGAAACTAGCCTACCCAACAGAGAATTTCCTTAGTAGCTATAACTCACAGTTTGAGATAAATCTCCTGGCTGAAACCCCGGAAAACCCTTTCGGCAGCTCCTCAGCACAAAACTGCTTTGCAACCTCAGCGTTTGCCCAAACTGGACTGCGTCAGCCCCCCTATGTCTCACGATGGCCCTACGTCAGCCTTTCTAGGCCTGTGTGACCCAGGAGGCCCTGCGTCAGCTCTGGGAGCCTCTGCTTCAGCTGCGTTGGCCCCTTAGGTGCTCTGGCCAGCAGTTGGCTACCTCTATGTGGCCCTGCGTGAGCCCTTGCTGGCTCTGCATCACCCTCCTTGGCTACTGCGCTGCTCTCCCGACACAATCTTTGCCTTCTCTATTTCTTTGTACTCAATGCCCCTCAGTTGCTCTCCTAATCACTGATTCTATCTCTCTTAGCAAACCCGCTCTAGAGAATCGAATGACTGATCATTTGCTATACTCTCCAAGTGACCCTCAAGCCTCCTCTTTTACTTTTCCTGTTGACATTTCAACGGCTGAGATTAGTCCCTAATCAATGGCTAAGATTAGATCTGGTTTGATCTATGTCTTTTGGACCACTTTAACACAGATTCATATTAATACACATTAATATTTTATTTTCCCTAAGTTTAGACTTAGGCACTCCATTAAAAATATTAATTATTTTAATATGTCCTGATTTGTTTAGAATCTGCCCAAACCCTTTCTGGGTATTGGAGATCCCATGTGCCCCAACCTTTCCACCAAATTTCGTGGCTAGAGCACTTCCGATGCTACCCCAAATCAACAGAGGGTATCTAGATTCCAGGCAGTGATCGGGTGCATCATTAAGAGTTGGGGTAGTAGATTTCGCTGTGTGGTCTAGAAAGAGCAGAACAATTTAACATATGCGGACAAATTCTTGATGCTTGGTGCCCACCTATTGGATGCATATAGGGGTCGGAGACGAGGCACGGGAGGGTCCCAACAATTAGCAGGTAACAACACCGGGTAGGGAGGTTTGGGAATTGTGGAGCTCCAGTGTGGCTATGGGATCCAAGGGTCTAGTTGATTGGTTGGACACTCCACTTCTTGGTGAGTACGACCATGATAGTAGGGGATCCAGTTCATTCTTTGGTTGGCACATGGGGAATCACGCTTTCATCTTATGGTGAGGCAGGTTGTTGCTCTTGACTAGGGCTAGCCATGGAGTGGTAGGCTCTGGCATTGTTGAGCTGCTTTGGTAGGCTAAGCAGAGCTTTGATCGTTATCAATATTGTGGTCGAGAGTTACAAGAGAGGAGGCTCTAGTACATGCATGTTGGGCAGTGAGTCATGACCAGGGTGTTGCGGTACTAGGAGGACAATTTTAGACTGCATGGGCATGGGATCCTGGCATCACAAGACTTAGCAGTTCAACTACCCTTAGGGATGAGCTGGTTCCTACAGGGGAGTATGCTTTAGATCTTCCATTGGGTTTTAGTGGTTTGCTGTTGGCTTGGGGGACCTCACTAACATGGTGGGATGACCAACAAAAGGAGATCAATGGGAGTTCATGTGAGCGAAGATTCATCTCCACAGGGGTTGGATTGTATCTTTAGGGGCCTAGTCTTGAAGTGCATTATATCGACTACTCAGTAGGGCAACTTCACGAGGAGTTGATCAGGATTTTATATTATCGCGTTGCTCTACTCATGGACAGTATGTGGAGTTGGATAGTGAGTGGAGCAAGGGGTGCTTCACGTTGATCAGGATGGCTTGGGATCTTGGTATCGAGGGATTCCTTTATGACAGGATAGTGCATGGGGAAAGGATGACTTAGTGGCACATTTGGGACCCCAATATTGCCTACAATGATTGTTTGGGCCAACAGATAATGGGAGCGCTTGTTTAGGCATTTCATGAGGACAAACAATTTTTGGCGAGGAGGACTATAATATCCCTAATTTTGATTTTTTCATCTGAGGAGTTCAGTGGGGATCCTTGGCGTGGTGCTAAGCATAACACAATTTTGCAATTCAGGGATCAGAGACAATTTTCATATGGGAGACATGAGGACTTAGGAGAATAGGAGAAATTACAACCTTAGTGGAATGTGGGGACCACAAAAAGGAGACAATTCAACCTCTAGAGATAATTCACACTTGTGGAGGAAGAAAGAGAAAGGAAAGGGTGCAAATTAGTGGAAAATGGGGTCCACCAAGGGAGAGACGATCAACTTCTATGAATAAGGCAAGGAGGCCTCCATTTGGGATCTTTTGACAACTTTACTTCTAAACACAAGTTTTCTGGAGCTATTTAGCCAAGCAAGAATTCCACCTCTACGTGTCACCCTAGGAGAGTAAGAGGGAGTTTGTTCCATGTGTTTGAGGAGATAATTTGTAGATCATTCATCAACTTAGGTGTGTTTTTCCTAGGGTGTAGAAACTTGAAAGAGAATTCGTGGGTTGAGAGGAACCAACAAGAAGTGGAGATTGGGCTAAAGATTTTGCAGGAAATTATCCATTGGAAGGGCAAGTTTCCTCTTGGTGTTTTGCAGGGTTTAGTGTGCTGCATTTTGGAGGGCTAAATTGTCCAAAGTCTAGGCCTGTGCACAGGTCAGTAGACATCTACTGCACAGTCATAGAGAGCAGGGAAATTTTGTGGGAGTTGGGCAAGGAGTGTTGAAGTTTCTAAGTTTAACAGTTAGAATCCCTCCATGTGCTTTCTGATTTATTCCTTCCTACTTGTTCTGATTAATTAACAAGTTATTTACCATGTAAATACTGAAAATAAACACAAGTACATGCTCAACACATTACAGATCATCAACTGAAGGAAATAGAAACAAGCACACAAATGACACTGCTATTTTTGGACTAATGTCCTCGGAAAAACCCAATGCTGGAAAACCAGTGCAGCTATCTGAGGGTTTGATTTATTAAGCAGTTTCAGAATACAATCTAGGTGCCAAATCCGGCTCACCCAACAGAGAAAAATCTCGGCAATAGTACCTCTCCTTCGGAGACAGATGCTCCGGCTGAAAACCCAGATAAACACTCCGGTAGCTCCTCAGCTCCAATCTGCCCCACGAAAAACCCCAGCGTCAGCCTCTAGGGATTGTGTCAGCCTCTTCTGCCCGTTGTGTCAGCTTTCCCGACAGTTCCGACTGTTCCTGGCAGTTCCGGCTTCTGCCCTCTACGTCAACTTTCCCGGCAGTGTCGACTTCTGCCCTTTGCATCAGCTTCCCCCACAGTTTCGACAGTTCCTGGTAGTTCCAGCTGTTCCCAGTAGTTTCGACTTCTGCCCTCTGCGTAAGCGTTCTCGACAGTTTCGGTAGTTCCTGGTAGTTCCGGCTGTTCCTGGCAGTTTCGACTTCTACCCTCCGCATCAGCTTTCTTGGCTGCTACGCTGATCCTCTCGACACTATCTTTGTCTCTCTACTTCTGTATTCACTGCCCCTCAGCTGCAACTCCAGATCACTCTCTCAACTTTCTCAGCAAACCCAACCCCAGAAAGTCGAAATCTTGATCTCTTGGTGTGTTCTCCAAGTGACCCTCAAGCCTCCTCTTATACTTTTCTCGTTTACAGATCAACGGTCGAGATTAAGTTTCTAATTAACGACTAAGATTGGATCTGACTTGATCCATGACTTTTGGACCATTCTAACACAGTTTTATATTAATTCACATTAATATTTTAATTTCCCTAAGTTTAGACTTAGGGATTCCATTAAAAATATTGATTATTTTAATATCTCCCAAACTATTTAGAATCTGCCCAAACCCTTTCTGGGTATTGGAGATCTCATGTGCCCTAGCCTCTCTACCAAATTTCGTGGCTAGAGCACATTCGATGCTACCCCAAATCAACAAGGAGAAATAAAGAGACTTGGTGCAACGATTTGCAGTGGGTTTGAGGAAAATTTCCAGCAGTGATTTGAGCCATTCTACAACAGATTTCTTCCTACAACACATTCTGCTAGCTAGTTGGAGCCACACGCACTTCTTGGGGTCACAGAGGCACGTTAGATTCAACCCAAAGCCTTTCTGGGTTTTTGTGGGTTTGGTGAGAGGAGGCTAGGATTAATTTTGCAAAATTTTCTGAGCACTTATGAGAGCATAATTCCTAGTTCCATCCAACAACCAACAATATAAACTATTAGAGGAGGGCGCAATTCACTTTGGGATGATTTCCACCACTTGGGCTTGTGAGTTATTTTTGGGTTTTCCTGGGGTTCTCGCGTGGAGGCCGCTCTCCCAGTTTCATCTTATTTCAGGCACCTTTCAGAGCAGTTACTCATGTCCCCTTCCATTGGCAGTAGTAGGAATTTTGGGCAGAGTGCAGACTTGGTTGAGTCATTCCTACATTTGGGCCATTACACTCTCACCTGGGTTTTGCATAGCGTGCAGTAGCATGCCCTAGATTCCATTGTCATTACTCATTAATAAAATGGCTCAACTGTCCTGCTTTATTTCCCTAGTGTTTTGATATGCATGTGCGGTATTTGTTTATGGTTGCCATTCCTCCTACATGTTTATGTTATTTGTTGTAAATTTTTGATTTCGAATATTACAATTACAAAGATTAGATTGATAGTTGAGTAGAGTTTTGGTATTTGATTGTTGAGCAGAGGTCGTATCACCGTTTCTTTTATATTGATATCGAGCACAGGTGGATCTAGTCTAAAAATTGTGAAACGTGGTCCGCCCGCTGATCAGGGTGGCAGGGTGTCGTAAGGTAGGAGAGTGAAGTCTCCTTTTAGGTTGGAGCCTGAGAACACTTCAGGGTGGCAGGGTGGTGCTAGGGCAGGTTGGAGCTTGGATAGGGCGTTGAAGCGTCCTTCCAGTTGGAGCTGGTAACTAGGGCATTGGAGTGTCCTTTCAGTGGTAGGTGATAAATTAAGGGGTTGGAGCCTCCTTCCATTTGTAGCTGGAGAATCTTGAAAGTTGGAGCTTTCCATTGATGTAATCTTTAAAGGACATGTATTAAGAAGTGTTTAGTGGCTTTTCTCCCGGAAGGGTTGCCACCTAAAAATATTGTGTCTATTGTCTTTTGATACTTTGCGTTGTTGAGTGGTGTTGATTTATGCTTTGATCTGATGCTGAAATTAATTAATTCTCTGTAAAAGAAAAATTAACAAATTGTAAGTGAAATACTGATTCACCCCTCTGAGAATTTCCAACAGAGTGATCCTTGCTGATGAAAGCTCTACCATAATATGTTGATCATGGCTTGTTGTGCCATCTCTAATTATTATTAGAGATAAAGTAACGTTTGATGTTTTGCAATATGAGAACCTGTCTTTTTTACCTATTTCAAGGTGTGGAAAGTTGAACTCTAGGAGTTTACAGAATTAGTAATAATGCATCTTATAACATGTCATATTTATAATTGATTAACTTATTTTGTCGTAAGTACAATTATTAGCAAAAGACACTAAGCTGATTTGATGATAGTTTGTTAGCGGTTCGCATATAATT
>APFE031659262.1:0-18280 GCA_000404065.3 Pinus taeda
CAGTCAGTTAGTCAGCCAGAAAGAAAGCTAGAAAGAAAGCCAGCCATCCAGCCAGGGCTAAAAGGTCTAGGTCGTATGGTAAGTAACTACTATCAGGTGTAGGCAGTCAATAGCTGAATCTCGGATCATGCTTCAGACCAATCATTCTTGCACTATTTGTGGTGTTTATGGGCTAATTGCTCTCTTCTCCCAGAATTGCTTCAGTTAAAGGAAGCAACTGACCAAGCTAGGGCCCGATAGGGTCAACCTGGTACCCAACCGGCTCCCCCACCTGTAAACCAACTAACTGATCGAGTACCAGCATTTCCATCTGGATGAGTGAGTGATCGACAACAGGCATCGAATCTAGGATCGGCTCTTGGGGCATTGAGTGCATCGACCCCTGGATCGAGATTTGAGGGTTGTCGGCAGACCCCCGGAACCCCTAAAGATTGTTTCCAGATAGCTAAACTGGCATCGCATCATCAAGTAGCGGGATCAATTGCATCGACTGCATCAACTAGCGGCTATATACAATGACCTTCTGGCAATGATGACTATTGGACTGGTTTACAATGACCGGCTGACAATGATGGACTATCGGCTATGACCTCCTTGTGTCTATGATTGGCTATATACAATGACCTTCTGGCAAAGATTGGAAATAATAGGGGAATGGAAACAACATAATCTAAATATCCTATGGTGAGAACGATGGTAAATGGTAACATGGTAATATAATAAATCTCGTTCGTTGGATCAATGGATGAACTACTTCTTTTGGGTATGCTCAATAGGGTACTTCTTTTCTATTTTCTCTATTGGTTATGTTGGCTCAAACTTTTCCTTCCTATTCATTGAGGGGTTTATTCCTTTCTAATCGTCTGGCGGCATGTCTTAATTGATATGCTTTTGTATGTAAACAACATGGCTCAATGTATTGATTCTGGTGGAAACGATGGGGAAATGAGAAAGCAAGTAAACGTTGACAGGTTGGATAGCAAGATCGATAAAGCAAGAGACCTACCTTCGGCAATCAGCAAGTGTGGTATCGATTAGCAGGCAGTGTGCCTCACAGTGTTGGCCCCATACCGTATCGTGAGGGGGGGTATGGCCTCTCCTCTTTCGGGTATGTATTTCAATTCCTTTAACGCGTAGCGCGCATTTAGCAGCTATTGATTTTCTACGCTATGTTATATATGATCTATCAATGCTATCTATGGATGTGTCTATGTATGGGCTGTATGTCTATGTGGGTGCTCAATTTTCCACCATATCCATGTTGGGTGCTCTATGTGACTGCCTGACTATGGCTGTTTCCAGCCCACTCACTCGTCCAACCCTGGCTGCCTTACTCCCCGGGGTGCAAAGTAGATAAAAGCAAGCCATCATCTATTTTCTTCACCCTCAACTTGAACCTCTAAGAATATGGAGCCTCGGGAAGAAGGAATGTTATTACCTGGGCTAGATGGAGGGAATGACCTTTATATACAACATTTGACTGGTGGTTGAGGTTCATTCAACATTCAGAAATAGCCTCACATAGCCACCGATCATAGACAATTCCTATAGCCCTTACATTGCCAGCCGGTCCTACTTAAGAGCCATTGAAAAAAGTTTCATTTTCTTTATTCATCAGTCTGCTGCTTTCCCAAAAAGAAAGAGACAATCATTCAAAAGGAGTGGTAGGTGGAGCTGGATGATTAGGGTTATACCAACCGTTAGGATTCCAAGAGATAAGGAGGTTGTTTTAGGAGCTGGAGGATTTGGATTCTGCCAAAAAGACATAATTGATTTAGTGATTTAACACTTAGTTGGGGGTGGAGCGTACAAATGAGGTGTTGACAACAATGAATGAGGGTTAGTTGTTGATGGAGGTTGTTACCGATGAGGTTACACAATGAATGAGGTTCAATGAGGCTGAGTGAGTAAATGCAAAATCACATATATAATACACGAGCTCAATAGCGCATGCAGAGCGCCACCTTATTCTTGATGGCTCACCCGCTGCTCTATACTTTCTTCACAGTTGATTGCTTTATATACGTGCGTGCATACCGGAGGAATAGTGAACCGGGGTTGGACAATAGCCCTGATTAATTGGATTCACTTAAATGATTAGGTTTCTGAACTGATTAGGTGCGCTATCAATGCCGAGAGGAATTGTATGAAATGAAGTCCCAGAGCACAAGCACCCTGTTTAGCCCGATTCCGCATTTCACCTTGACTCCCCATTAAAGTATAGACCCTTCCCATAGCACAATGAACATAGAGTTCAATCACATAACACGAGGCCATACTGGTGATCTGTGAGTCACCGATTGATGATGTGCTTTTTTGACCTGTTTCCTATTCCCCATGCCCAGGAAGAAGTACGTGTTCGTCCCATGTGTGAACAATTTACAGTCAGCAATGGCAAGTAGCACCGGTTAGGTAGGGATTGGGTTGCTTTAGCACATCGGCAGAGAGGAGAGGAGAGGGGCGGTACAACGGATAGATTATGTAGGTAGCCTTTTGATAAGGAACAATAGAGATCAATATGGTCTCCTTCCCGCCCTTTATGTTCCTTACCGGGTTATCATGCTTCTTACTTGTATATGTCGCAAGAGTTTAGGTATGCAAAGGTGGATCAATAGAGCAAGGTTTACGACAGCTTGTTATTTCAAATTCAACAGACAGGTGGGTGAGTTAAAGACAAGGTAAGGGTCTGATAGCTGTTCCTCCAAAGACCTCCTCATGGTATAGGCTTCCTGGTAAGACTTCAAGGTATAGGGTAGCTAGATAGAAAGTCTTTGTGGCAGGTGTATTGTCTGAACAAGGTCTAATGAACCAATTCCACTTCCTGATCCATCCCACGATTCCATAAGCAGCTGTCTTGTAAGGTCTACCGGTGACTACCAACACAAATATGCTCTGATTGCAGGTCTAGGGCTGAAGATCTATCTCCAAGTTCTGGTATATGGTAAGTAAAGCAAAGGTATGTTCCTTCGGTACAGCTATGAAATCCTGTCTGAAAGAATCAATCCCAATGCGGGGGGTTATATAATTGGTGGCTCCAAAGGCAAAGGTGAAGATACAGGGCTCCGCTACCAGATCTAGTTCTTCTAGCAGGTGAAAAAGTAACTAAAGTAAAGGGGTAGTTCATAGAGGCCGCCATACCTGAAAGCAACTCTCGTGTAGTTGGCTGGTTCATCAAATTAATGGGAGCACCCCATAATCTAATTTCCTAGGGTTCTGACAGCATCTGGCAGCATAAAGTAAAAGGTCTGGTCTAAAACTAAAAGGTAGCATGCACTTAAGTATAAGGGTACGGTATGTAAGGCGGGATAGCAGCTACGAGGATTTGAAATAATAAGAGTTTCAAGGTCTATAGAAATTCTAAAGTGAGTCCTGGCTCCGAATAAACCTAGTGGGGGCTACAAGGTCGGTTCCGATGGATCCGAAAGAGCTTCTGAGAGGGGGTGTTTCTTATATGAAACCCGTCGTTTCCATGATTCGAGGGACAAGGCACATCATGCTTTGCTTCTTTAGACCCGCTAGAAAGACGCTGCTACGCCGTATTATCACTACTAGGTGCCTCTAAGTAAGGGCACTCTGCCTGCCTGCGTCGTTGAGACCTCGACGGCTACTACGATAGGTTAAATGATGATCTGGCATTACCCGCTTGCTTGACCACTCTCCTTATTGCTCCCACTCCCATCTTGACTACTCTCCTTATTGCTCCCATCTACATGACAATTCCCCCTCATCTTGACGATCCCAACCCATACCGAGATGCAGATCCTTATGATGATGGGCGTGATCTATTCATCCGGGAGAGTCACCCACATCGACTTGACCTTTGCAGAACAGATTACTAGCAATCTTAGAACGGACCTTCGCGCTTTCAAATTGTGGGTGGGGAATTTCCCACCACTTACTTACACTATTGCTAGGCCACCAAATAGACTAGGCCCTGCCTGGGATTCTTTCCTGAAAACGACCATCGCTACATCGTGTGTTAGTGGATTCCCTTATCACCCTGCTTGAGAAGAGACAGACCCTGCTTCATGACCTTAGAACGACACCACCCAAGGTGCGAAGCCACTTGTCCCTCCAGGGGGCAAGGATTAGTCTTGAAACGTTCCTTGACCTTCTTAGGACCAGCCAGTAACTCGATAAGCTAGGTAGGACCAGCCTTTTTAATCATCTTACCAGACCTTCCATACAAGGTAAGACCAGAGTGATCTATTGAAGGTAGGACCAACTATTTAAGTAGAACCGGCTATTGTTGAAGGTGGGAAAGTACTTGAATCAATCCTTTCTTCAAGCCTTATTTCTTCAAGCCTTAATGAAGGCATGAGTGGGACGGCCAGCCAGCAAGAACGCATTCCCCCTTTTACTGCCATGACTTACTCCTCCGTGAGGGAGGTAGTGCGAGTGAGAGTGCTAGCGAGAGAAGCAGTAGTGGGCATTGCTTGGCGGAACTAATCCTTCTCCTGCCTGAACTAATCCTGCCATAACTACTATTTGGCGGGAGAGACTGCATGGCGGGTAGGTCGGTGTGAGTGAAGATTGGTGAGTGATGGTTCGATTGCGTGATGATTGGGGATGGTTCAATCTCACTATTTTGATTTCATTTCAATCAATAAGTATCCACTAATTGTATTTCAATGGGAGGGACGGCATGCAAGCATGAGTGGACGGAGATAGACTAGCTTCCTCCTGATCCTCTGTGAGCTATCGATCCTGACCGCCCCTACAACCTGAGATGGTAAGGGCACTGCTTTCGGGAAGCGGTATACAGCAATCGAAGCATCTATTCGTTTAGTTCAAATCATCCTGCCCACATCTATCGAACCAGATCGCCGCGATTAGAAAAGAGGAAAGCTAGGGCTTAAACTTAGACTGGATCTGAAGCCAATGGACCTGGACCCAGAGCATCTGCAACTGGTATAGTAAGTAGGAGATCGCTCGCAATCTAAAAAGAAATTGAGAACACGAGCAGGGTGAAACTGGTGCTAGTGCTCCGCATTGACTTATTACTTACCTAAAGACGGTGCGCGGAGCCTGACGACAGGCTGGGGCTGGCTATTCAAGGACCTCCCTGGACTTGTCTGGAGCTATCTGTCTTAATAAGCACCAACCTCGCTAAGGGTTATTTTGACGCTTGAAATTCTTTGATAAATTATTGGATTGCGTAATTACGTATATAATAATGCGGCATTGTCCGCTATCCACACGTGTCATTTAGGAATCGCCAAAATAGTTAGCCGGCACGAAGAAAGATCTTCAATGTCATTCCGGGCGGGCATCATTGTCAGACGGGAAACACACCCGATCCCAGAACGACCTCGATATGTGAAATCGTCTTATGCCATATGTACTTCTCTTTTTCGGGAGACATGGTACAAGCTCGCTCACGAAAGTCAGCCGTAGATACATCTTTGGTTGGCTCGAATCCCCTTTTCCTTGCACTAGGAAGCGCAAGACCCTCCGGACCTTGAAATCTCTCTAGTTACGTGACCTAAATGGCACGTGTGGATAGCAGATGTTGCCTATGGGCATATTTCATTATGAATTCATTCATTATATATGTCTTACGGTGAATGAATGATCCAAACATGATCCCTGCCCTACCTTAATGAGATAGATCATTCCGTGAGAAAGATTGTCACTGATCTGATTAGGTCCGTCAGGGTGCCGTAAGCACGCTCGACTAATAAGGCCGCCATCGGCTCGACTGATAAGGAGAGGAGAGATTGGTTCATTCTTTTATATATGTCATTTAGTTCGAGATCTCGAACTAAATGACATATATAAACCTAATTGGTTCATTTCGACCAGTGATTCCAGTCATGAATTATATACGTAATTACGTCATTCGAGATATGTCATTCTGCCTTCGCAGAGCAGCAATATCTGTTTGGGGTCATTGGGGTCTTACTTATAGTCAAGGAGACACGAAACTGAACTGAACCTAAACTACCACATGCTCATATATAACTAAAGCTAGACTTATAAAAGCAAAGGTAAAGATTACAGATTTCCACTTAGACCTTCATTGCTAGGTGAATTATATCTACCACTTAATCTGGAGCTAGGGACTCTACTACCGGATCTGTAGAAAGCTATGGGTCTTAAATAATAGGCTTTGACTCTTATGCCTCTGCTTTTTATGATGGAATCGGATCTTTGTCTTAATCTGGATCTATGACTTCAATTACTTTCATTCGGTCCGATCAACCTTCATAGCCTTTACTACCCTAGCATCCAATGCCTTTGGATTTGATTTCTTGCTTGGACTGCATATCGATCTGTTGCTGGGTAAACTCGGTCTCTAATATAATATAAGACTAGTAGTAGTGCTGACGCCTATGCCTTCTCCACTACTGAAATGAGTGCTACTATATATACAACGAGTGGATCTATGAGTAATGGCTTGACATCTGGAAGATCTGAAACTGGAGTAGTAGGCTATGGCTCTGAATATGGCTATCAAACTAGAGGATCAACTTCTGCTACCTATGCTTATTCTAGTTATGGATATTCTTCCTATAACCTTTCTCATGTCTAATGCCTTGTCTAATTATAGACAAGCGATATACATTCCTTCCCGATTACAGGAAGCGCCCTCCGGGTCCTTGCTTCCTCTATTTTTGTTACTACTCCTAGCTATAATGCTTACTCTGTTCCTACTTATGGGTTTGCTACTGGCTCTTCCACTACTACTGATACCTTTACTCTTAGCTATGCTCTTGCTTCTCTAGTCTATGCTTTAGCTACCTCTGCCTTTACACCTACCCCTGTAACCTATGCTATTGGCTCTATTACTGCTACTGGTACCGATGCTTAAACTAATATCATTGGTGCTACTTCTCTAATTACTGGTGTTACAGGTAGATAAGCTAAGTCAACTGGATCATAATCAAGAGCTTCAACCCTTGCTTCTTTCCTTGACACTTATGGATCAATAGGATGACGTACTTATGCTTATGGATATGGGTCTAGATCTTTTTTTAGATTACTATTTATAACTGGAACTGCTACTAGTAATGCACATGCCTTTATTACTATGGGTGCTACCGAAACTACTTCTTTATGCTCTGTTACTAGGGACATAGCTATAAGATCTACTACTAGTGCTTTAGCCATAGCATAAACTCTGCAGGATCTATTTATGGATCATGAGCATAAGATTCTTTATCTGGTTAATATGCTTACTTTGTTCCAGCTACATATGCTTATAGTGCTAGATATGCTGTAGGTTATGCTTTTGGTTCAAATGCACCTACCTATGCCTATGATGGGTAAACAACTGTCTTTCTTTTTGGATATGCTGCTATTAGATCTTGCTCATGATCATCATCAATTTATTCATCCCTAATCTCGTATTCTGCTTATGCCTTTTCTATTTCTGTTTTATATAAGATGCTACCTTGACTCTAGCTACTAGCTTTGCTCCTGTGTCTACTGCTGCTTACTCAACCGCATCAACTGCTGTTTCATCGACTGAATCTTTCTCCTGTTAATTTGGAATAAATATGCATCTCAGCGAGCACTCGAACTATTCAGCAAGCACTCGACCACCATCAGAATCAATATGCCTCTACGCCAGCAAGAGCAAGTAAGAGCACGCCTCATATAGCCCATGCCCCCATTAGCCCGCGATTGCCCAGCCCTTTCTTTATTTGAATGAGGCGGCTTTTCAAGCACGCTAGCTAGGGAAGACTACCACTTGGATCTGGCAGAAGACCTCTCATTATTGAGAGCCTGATGACGAGGTCTAAGTGGCGGGTACAACCCATAGTTCGGATATTATTGAATCTATCTCATCTACCTCGTGCTCTAGATACGAACTCTTCGATTAAGATCCAACAAGGTAATACCATCTCTATAAAGATGACGGACTGGTCTTCCGTACTATAAAGATAGATCGATTTGAACAAGTCGCACACCGAATCATTACTTACCCTTCTTCCGCGATCAAGTTCCGGCTTGAAATTAAGTTCTAATAACGTCAATATAGATACATTTCATTTGATGGGAAACTTTTTTCAGGCCGGCCACAAAAGACACATGAAATTTGCAATGCCGCGGACTCTTTCACTTTTGGTAGGAGTGCTTTGCGAGGTGCTTCTTCAACGGGTTACGGGTCACCATCGACTGCGGGTGAAACTACTGGCTTTGCCTCTGGAGTCTCTGCCTTTGTTGCTTTTGGTGCTTCCGCTGGCACGGGATCTATATCTATTGCTGGTGCTACCCTAGCTGCTTAAGGGATGCTGCGGACTATTGATATGGAACTGATAGCTCTGGATCTCGAATTGGCTCTGTTCTTCTTTATATGACCCCTTCTTTCTTTATGGTCGAGCGTGTCCCACCCCCTCAAATCGCGCTATTCTCAGACAGAATACGAAGATGTTACATTACGCTTTAGCCTAGCGTGTTACTTACGAGCATGTACAACCTACTCCACTTCGGCGCTCGCTAGGAAGACACCCAATTTGACCTCTCCCGTTGGTCGAGCCATGCTTACGCATCCTCGCTAAAACCCTCGCGTCCTAAAACGATAGATGCCCACCAGCCCAAGAGCTAGCAAGCAAAGAAGTACCGGCTATTGGGTTGAACAGCTTCAAATGCCCTCACCATATGAATAGTGAGCGTTCAAACTATTATTCATAGTAGAGAGATTCATATAGATAGATTCTTTATTTAGATCTTTAGAGATGGATGGCCGGCAGAGAGCAACTCCCACTAACTTAGCTGATAGAGAGCAACTCCTACTCACCTATAGAAAGCCACTAACCCAACTCACCGCGTCTTATTGAATCATGAAAACTAGCTCTATCCTCACTACTAGCCCTTTACTCATTGAATCATGAAAACTAGCCATATGATCTTCTCTTTGTTCGCCGATATGAAGAGACAAAGCGAGGGACGAAGTCACTCACTCATTCCGATGCCCCCCACCCAAATAAGCAAAACCCTAACCGGAGGGGCTCGACTGCTAAGGAGAGGCCCGGTAGGGGCTCACCATTCCGATGGTGAGGACCGGTAGGGGCTCGACTGTCAAGGATGCGCAAGCAGGCTCGACTGTAAGGACCCTTTAGGGGGCTCGACTGATAGGAGAGGAGAGGACCTTTAGGTGCTCGACCATAAAAGACGCTTTAGGTGCTCGACCATAAGGAGAGGGAGAGGAGAGGCCGGTAGGGGGCTCACCATTCCGATGGTGAGGACCGGTAGGGGCTCGACCATAAGGGAATTTCTCGCTCGAACCATAAGGGTCGCCATCGCCGCCATCGATTTCTTCTCTTAGTTCACCAAGCAGCGAAGAGTAGGGGTCTATCAATGAGATACCTGAAGTATGGGTCTATCAAGAATGAAAGAGGTTCTCCTCCCCTCAGATCTATTGGTTGGTTTATTGGGGATCCCCCACGCCCATTTCCGGGTATTCAATTTTACCCTATAATTTGGCCTCTTCCGTGCTTGGCTTGCTTAAGGGCCTTTCCAGAAGCAGCCACATCACGCCGATACGAGAAGGAAGGGGATCTCATCGCTTGATGTGGATAGAGGCAGAGGACTACTTCTTTCTCTCATAAAGTGACTCCTTATATTGTGATATTGGGGCTAAACTCAAGCATCTGGTTTCTGGCTTCGCTTTGATCTCGATCTATCTCAGCAGCATCTTTCCTAAGGAAGGTAGGTTTATCCCGCTGGAGCGAGGAAAGGACTCGAGATGAGGACCCGCTGGGAGCCTGCTAATAGACTATTCTGGCTGGCTGGAGATATCATCTTTTCGTTACCCTCCGACCTGCCTGTGTGAGCCGCCTTTTCCGGGCCTTACTTTCGCATTCCACACTCTCACGTCCGAATACCTTAAGGCTTAAATGAAACTGGCAAAGACTAACAGCTCTTCCCAATGACCTTATGTAAATGAGACTGGCACAGACTAGCTTACATACTAGCTGCACTGACTATAGCTTCCTTCAATTCTAGAGACTAGCAATGACCCAGTGGCAATGGTCTCCACTTCGGTCTAGGTGGTCTACCTTATTCCTGGAATGCGAATATGGTTGGCTCGTATCTGGCAGGTCTAACTTAATCGGTTCCTCCGTGGCAAGTATCTGGCTTTACTGGTTCTAATAATAAAAGCAGTGAGAAATAGGCTTGGCATTCCCATGTGTGAGGTGTATCGGATGGCATGAACATGCATCGTCTAAAAAGGCACTAAAGGAAGGTCAGATCCTTAATGCCCCAGATAAGAGAATAGAAGAACTGGTAATCTTACAAGCATGAAAGCAGAGCTGGAAGGGTATAATTTGGTATATAAGGGCGAGCGTACCTACCTGACTAAAAGCAAGCCAGCCAACTGATTCCTTTTGATTGAGGTTCTCGGCAGGCCCGGCACTCTGCTTGCTTCAGGGGAAGCAGACCAGTCAGGACTATACCTAGAACCGGATTATATTCTTTTTTTGCTTGCCTGAAAAGGCCAATTTGGGTTAATCAGGACAAGTTGGAAGGACAAGTTCTCTAACGCCCCCAAACGCCTAGGGATCAATCCTGACCACATAAAAGCTATCCCCCAAATTCATTTAATCTATTCAATGATTAACCTCATCCTCCCTACGGTAAAGTGAGCGAAGGAGCACATTTCATTTAATAAATAGCTAGAAAAGGCTCCGCTCCTTTCTTCCCCTCAATGAAAAAGGTCCTGTACCGTTATAGGCGAACCTACTTGAATAATAAGGCCCCCTTTGAAGTTAAGGCCCCTATATTTCTTTACCTCAAATCGCTAGCTAGAAGATAAGGTTCTAGCCCTCCCTATATTTATTCCCCTCAAAGAGCATAGCAAAGGAAGGCACGGAGTAAGCAAGTTCTGGACCAACCAAATAAGGTATTTAAGTCTCCCTTTAAGGGCATTCTATTTTAAGGGTTTCCCCTTCCACAGTAAGGACTCTTCGAGGGACCGGCGACCCAGGCCCTTATATCAATATACTCTTGGCCAGTTTCTATATATTTAGAGGAAACAGTAGATTCTATTGAGAACCAATTCTGTTGTAAGGGTGGTCCATTGCTTATAGAATTTTTTGCTTTGCTGTATATGGAAATATAATGAAATCTAAGCGTAGCCGTGGTGGGCTATCTTACTACTAGCTGAGGCTTGCCATCAAATGAAATCTAGGCATAGCCATGGTGGGACTATATTGCTAGCTGGTGGGCTGGTTCCCCGGGATGCAAAATGGGGTGCTTTTCAATGCGCCGGGACATGAAGAGATGCTGCGGGGTCTATTATTGGCTTTGCGCCTAGATATGGTGGATCAAAAGGTTCATCAACTCATACCTTTGCCTCCGCTACTGATAGCTATGATAGTATTGTGCCTATGCTACTGGGCGATCAACTGCCTATGTCTTCTCTTTTAGGGACGGCATTTACCTTACCCTTACCTTTCTTTCTCCCTTTCATCCTAGAACGATGGAGGGCTGCCCACCCATTGAATTACCCTTCTTCTCTTTTAAGGAACTGATGGATCAATTCCTTACCCGTCGTCTAGTTTCCCTTGCCTGTCTCAATACCACTTATCTACTGCACATCCCTTTCCACACATTAGTTTTGTTACCTTCTATATACGTTATTTTCTCTTATCTTATTTTAGTTACTTGTTTTACTTTTTGTTAGACCACTTGGCTAACGCTCGTTTGCTCCTATAACTACTATTTGTTGCTCACACGGTCACCTAACCTACCTATACCCTACTACTTGCTTATACGGCCACCTAGACTACTACTAAGAAAGCACTCAATGGGAACGAATCTACTAGCCGCGGAGCTAAGTTAGTTGTTTGCCCACTTCTGTCAAGTGGTTACTTACGGTGATGGTGATGCTGCAAAAGTGGTTACGGTTGACTGTTCGCCACCGATAGCGGTATTAGGCCACTCGGATGACTCAGATGTTGGATTGGATAAGTTATGCATAGTCCTTTGGAATCTTTCTATGTACGGTTGGTTACAGCAGAGCCAAACTTATTGAACTAATGGTGTATCGATGAGAGCTTAGGATCGCTGAATACCAAAGAACTACTTGTTTGCTAACTACTTGTTTTGTTTTCTATTGTTGTTTCTGAAAACGATTCTGAAGACTATAGATACAGAGATGGTTACGAATGAACACGACGCTGGAGGAGTTTCTATCTCTTGATGTTTCATGCGTAAGTGGGCTTCAACAAATATCCAATCCCTTCCCTAGTAAATAGAGGTTATCGCGGCCTAAGTCAATCAGTTTTCCGATTCCCAATTAAGGTTTTCCATTTTGCTAATAGATAGATAGACAGATTCAACCACGCCTCGTTCGTTCAGTTAGGTCGCCACGTTCAGTTAAGTGCACCTCTTCCTTGTGCATAAAGATACTATTCTAAACCTGATTCTATGAGGTTCAGCTTCCCCTTATTTGTGGTTTTCGCACCCAGAAAGGAGGCGCGCCCAGTGTGAAAAAGGAGGGTAAGGTTCACCGGCGCTTGAAGAAGTGGAACCAACATCTATCTCTTCCCTTTAGCAGTGAGGGTTAGCAGTCTATCTATGTGTTTTCGCCAGCTCGCTCTTCTCCTTCAGCAAGGGGGAATACTTATACTTATAGTTTGAAGCTTTAGTAGTTTTCCCATCTGCCAATAAACACGCAGGCTCCTACGACGCTTCGAGACCCATTTATCGATTCTGATGGTTCCGATAGCTACTTGGGTTCCTATAGATACTGGGATAGATACTTACTTACTTATGACTTACTTATGAAGAGCAATCTCTTGATAAACACTACTAGCGTTCAGTTCAGAAAGAAAAGCAGCCGTCGTCTTAGGTGTTTTCTGCCATAGAAGGGTCAGTGCAGTGGGATCAGCCAGCAGTCGAAAGAGGTGATCGCTCCTTGCACTAGGAAGCGCAAGCCCCTCCGGGACCTTCACTGCTTTTCAATTTCAATCAGTTTCCCTTCCTTCAAGTGTCAGTTCCTTGCCCTTAGAAGCGCAAGCCCTCCGAACCTGGTTGGTTGGGTCTCTGTAGGAGCGGGAATCCTCTCCTTATCAGTTGAGCCTGCTTACGCATCCTCAATTGTCCTTTGTCAGATGCGGGTCATCTGTGTGGTAGGGGCCGCCTCCATATAGGGGAGGTTTCTATCTTGTTGTGGGCAGCCCGAGAGAGATGCGAGCAAACATCATCAATCGAGTGGGGGCCGTATCCTTTCGGGTTCCAATGCTGGATGACCTTCCCTCTAGCTAGCAATTTGCGGGAAAGAACGAATGCGTAATTACATATAGAATATATGCATTGACCTTATCAACTAGTAATGGTCAATTCTTGAGGCTCGTACCTTCCCCTGGTACCTCTCCATACTCGACTTACTTACCGGGATGGAAAAAAAGAATGTCCCAACCAAGTCGCTCACTAATCCACGCTTCGCCCGCCGTCTGACCCAGTGCTCTTATCTGCCAGTATTAGGGTTTCTCTAAAGGTCTCTCTTAGCCTCTCTAAGCCTTTCTTTAGTGTCTAACTGATTGGCTTTTCTTTCTTACCTACTGCCTTTGTTCTGTAGGTCTGACCCAGTGCTCTTATCTCCCATCCACCCAGTATTAGGTCCTAACTTAAGTGCTTCTCCCACTGACTTTATCTGTAGGTCTTATCTTCTACCTACAACCTTTCTTTAGTGTCTAACTGATAGGCTTTTGGTTAACCCTAAGTATCTCTGTCTTACCCACTGCACTTGCTTTAGGGTCTAACTAAATGGCTATAGGTCTATCTTACCTACGGAATAACCCACTGCCAAGAACCAATCTTAGGCTATAGGACTTATCTTCTGCCGTTCTTTACTGCCCAATCTTTCGGCCTGACCCAGTACTCTTGGCTACCAGTTGATTGGGTCTAACCCCAGTAAGTCTTTTCTTTCCCATAGCCATTCTTTCTAAGCCACCCTATCTTTGGCGGTTACCCAGTTCTCTACGCTTACTTACCGTCTTTATCTAAGCATCTATTATTAGGGTCTATCCAAATAAAGTGCTATCGGCGTTACCCAGTGCTCTTGGCTTTATCCCATAGCCTTTCTTCTCTGTCCCAATCTTCGGCCATAACCCAGTACTCTTCTCTTTGGCTACCAGTTGTAGGGTTAAACCCAATCTAATAGTATTAGGGGTCAAACCCAATGCTATAGGTCTGCCTCTCTCTCTGTTGAATAACCACCTATCTGCTTTGGGTTGCCACGGCAATGCAGTAGGGTTTATTATCGGAATGATCGGAAGGGGTTGAACTAAGCCTATCTGTAGGGTTGCCACTCAATGCTATAGGTCTTACTAACCCACTGCCTCTCTCTGCCTATCTATGGGATTGCCACGGCAATGCTGTAGGTTGCCACGGAATAGCCGTAGGTCTAATGCTGTAGGGTTACCGGAATAACTCAATGCTGTAGGACCTATCAACTAACCACCTATATCTGTGGTTTTCACGGAATAACTCACTGCTATAGGGTTGCCACTCACTATCGGCAGGTTTGAACGGAATAGCTATAGGGTTCAATATTTTGATCGATGCATTATGCAAAAATGATTATCGGACATTCTCTCTAGGTCTGAATAACCTCTCTTGCAGTAGGTCTGTCTAACTCCCACTGCCTATCTATAGGGACTCTTAGGTTTCACGGAATAGCTGTAGGTTGAAATCAATGCTTTGGGGTTTACTATCCACCTAAATGCTGTGGGTTGCCGCGGCAATGCTTAGGGTTTAACGTTACGCTATAGGACCTCTCTACTCACTGCCTCAATGCAGTAGGTCTGTCTAACGTCCTCTATGCAGTAGGTTGCCACGTTATGCAGTAGGTCTAACGTTATGCTGTAGGGTTCACTCTTATTATTGGAATTCTTCTTATCTTTATTATCGGAATTATCCCTAGCTAACCTTTTCTTATTGGATGGATAAGCTTGCATAACCAGCTAAGCCCTAGCAGTTTAAGCCCTACCTAACCTTGTTTCGCCGCTAACCTTAGCAAGCAAGCCTTCGGGACTCGAGGCTAGGGTTGAATAACTAAACGCTCTAGGGGGGGGTAACTCTCCGCCTTTCCGGGCTGACTAACTCTCTCTAGGGCCTACTAAACGCTGTAGGGCTGCCATAAACGCCTCTCTCTAGGGTTGCCATAACTAACTATCTGTAGGGCTAACTAACCGCTCTTGCTGTAGGGCCGACTAAACGCCTCTCTGGGGAATCAATCTCATAGATATGAGATTACCTATCCTAGAGACTAGCTATGAGCCTACCTATTATCTAGCCCCAGAATAGATAAAGGCTATCCCCACTACTATCTCTAGAATTACCTATCCTTACTAAAAGACCCCCGCTATGGGCATGGGCATGTCCCTAGTCCTCGCCATTTCCTCCTGCCATTGCTCCAAACACTGACACTGAAGTGGGCTCCGCTCCTGCCAGCCATTGATTCCAATGCCCATGAAGCCAGCATTGCCAGAAAGCCAGTCAGAAAGCCAGATAGAAAACCATTTCCCTTTCGCATTATCCCAGCCAGCCTTTTCCCATTCCCACCTTCCAGAACCCGCAAAGGGATCCAATCCATCAAACGATTCGCTAGTGAGAGCCCCCTCACTCCCCCCAAGAGCTTCAACAGCCGGAGCTGACGGGGAAAGTTCTACATTAGAACTTCTCTCTTCAACTTTAGCTACTTTTAGATCTGATTCACCCAAAACAACCTGCCTTAAGGCCAGATCTACCCGTATCTTGCGCGTATGCGCCAATGAACGAGCTCTTACTTCCAACAGCGACATACCCCAGGTCACTATTTCACCACTTGTTACACCCAAGAGCTCCTTGCACACGCTGTTCAGACTACGACGGGGCTCCAATTCCATGGATTCCACCTTCAACGAGCGTTGCCGACCAAAACCGCTTACTAGGGTTGCTTCCACCGTCGAGACGTCCAAACAGCTACTCACACCTATAATTACTTTATAGCTATTCACCAGCGACCTGCCTATTATTAATTTGATATTCTCGTAGCCGATGGATCTTAGCAGGACCGACATCAACAAAGAGAATGTCACCGTACTACAATCAACACTTAAGCTAATGCGAACCAGTACGATTTTCATATTCATAGTAGACTGATGGGGGAAGAGGAAAATCCAGAGAGATCTTCAATATATAAACACAACACCACTCATGATGCTTACATAACAATATGGCTCGCTGCCCTATCATTATATATGTTACGTGGTTCCCGGAATGAAGGAGAGCCGAGCCGCCCTTCAAACAACATGCCTAACCTTTCATATTACTTATGAGCATGTCACCATACATGTAGAAAGGCCTAGCATATTTGAAGCTCGGTGTAACTTATTTGAACCGATAGATCCTCACCTGCTGTTAGTACTGGTAATGGAGAAGCTACTCGTCCAGCTACTGCGAGATAGGCCGATGCTAGATCAGGAACTTTAAGTACTGGTTCTAATCTTTCCGTATTAGTAAACCGCTCAGAAGTTGATATGGTAATGCTATTGAAATGTCATTGAGGGGAATGTCATTTAGGGGGGGGCTAGTATTCAATGCTGCTCCCCCTCCTCCTATTCTCTGCTAAATAGAAGATTTGGGGGGGTATTAGTTCACCTCTTTTTCGGGGTATTAGTTACCGACAAAAGCTTGCTATAAGGTCAGGAAGGATTGGTTGTACGGGCAAGGCCTAACATGTGGTTACATGTGGTGATTAGGTCTTGAAGCTTTGGGTTTGACTCAGCGTTATTCAATGATATTAGCAGTATCATTACTGCCTTTGCTTCGAAGTTATAGATGGAAGGAAGGCGTAGCTGTACATCCTGCTGATCCTGTGAGGGAGTGCTATTCTTATCCTACCAGTGAGGGGACTTACTACTGAGCTGACTTCAGACCCTGTAGTGCGAACCGCCCGCTTTGTGTGCATCGAACCAACAGGCTATTGAGTGAGTTAGTGCTTGCAGGCTATTGAGTGAGTTAGTGCTTGCAGGCTATTGAGTGAGTTAGTGCTTGCAGGCTATTGAGTGAGTTAGTGCTTGCAGGCTATTGAGTGAGTTAGTGCTTGCAGGCTATTGAGTGAGTTAGTGCTTGCGTGATTGAACAACCAAACAATTATTCCAGGACTGCTCGCTGATTCAAACAAGGTTCAGTGCATCCATCTCATAAGACATAGTCCATTTATTGCTTGCATAAGCTGGTGTTAAAACAAGGTCCCGGAGGGGCTTGGGCTTCCTAGTGCAAGGAAGGGAAAGCCCAGTAGTCCAACGAGATTTAGGGCCTAGACCTGAAGGAACACTTACTTTCTTTTTGATGGGTCGTACCGCTCAATCCACCCGGCCTGGACACATATACATCAATTTCCTTATTCTACGTCCCTCATTCTCCGTTTCTCTTTTTTTATTGGAGCCCGATTAGGAGGTGGAGCTTTATTAGTCCATATACCTGATGGCACCGATAAGAGAGAAGGAAGGTGCTTTATTAGTCAATATGCCAGAGCCAGTAGGGAGGGGCCAGAGAAAGCCACAAGCCCAAGCTCCAGTCCAACAAGGACAACTTAAGACAGGTGCCGGAAGACAAGCCAAGCCGAGTTATTGATTGATTTTCTTTTGATTGTCAGTCTTTTGAGAGGGGTGGAACCACATCACACGATACCCGTTCAACAGACAACCCCGTTCATCGTACCCCGATCAGTAGTTAAGCCGCTAACTAACTGCACATAGCCATTCACTGATGCACCTAGCCCCCTCCGCTTCATTAACTGCACGAAGGTTAACCACTGACTTCACTGCACGAATCCGTTCAAATCACAGCAAACAGAAAGCTGTTCGCGTCACAGTACACAGAATCCATTAACATACAAAAAGAAACCGTGCCATTCCCCAACAAATTCAACCATTCCAGCAATTACTGACTGATTGACTATAAGCTATGATTGGCTATCGGGTAAATGACTGTTGCTTCTGGGCTCTGAATGTAGTATGATCCTCAAAAGGTGAATCCATATCTAGCAAGCATTGGTCAATCTTTCTTGGCTAAAAGGTATGGCTCACGGATCTTAAAGTAATAAATTTGAAGGTAAGTCCGGGGGTGCAGGTGAGCATCAAGATCAAGTTTCAAAGGCGGCAGGTAGAGGGCAGGCAGATCTAAGTTTAAGCAAGTGAGAAAGCCGGTTTCTTATCCCAGTCTGTTTCTGCAACAATCCAGCCAGTCACTTTCTAAGCAAGTAACTAAAGCAGCACTACTAATTCACTGATTGTGTTATATACGTAATTATACAACAATAAGCTCATCAACTTAT
>APFE031659272.1:0-12496 GCA_000404065.3 Pinus taeda
GCAGATGAGGAGAAAGTGAGGAATACTTTGGGGTTATTGTTGCAGCCCGGCCAAAAACATGAGCCCAAAGAAGCAGAAAGGAAGGAGATAACGACCTGTCAGATTTGCTTTGATGATTACGACATGAGAGACATGAAGGCACTCAAGTACTGTGATCATTTATATTGCCAGAATTGCTGGCGAGCTTATATTCACACATCAATAAATTATGATGGTTTAGCATGCCTCAACTTACGATGTCCATTTCGAGATCCACCATGTCGTGCTATTGTGAGTGAAGACATGGTTTTTTCTTTGGGGTTATCTGACGAAGATAATAGGAAATATAGAACATATGCTGTGAGGTCATATGTTGAACAGAACATTATGGTTAAATGGTGTCCAGCACCCGACTGCAAATACTGTGTGGAGGTTAATTTTGTTTCTAATGTAAGTCAGGAGGTTGTGTGCAATTGCTCCTATAAATTTTGCTGGAACTGTTTAGAGGAGTCTCATCGTCCAATAGACTGCGGCACAGTCAAAAAATGGGTTGATCAAATCAAGGATGGTGATGCACTCAGCATGTACTGGATACGTAGTAATTCCAAGCCGTGCCCAAAGTGTAAACGACCAATCGAGAAAAGCCATGGGTGTATGAAAATGAAATGTATACCTCCGTGTCAGTTTAAATTCTGTTGGTTATGTCTTGATAGTTGGGATAACGATAGTTATGGCGGTCATAGTTGCAACAAATATAGGCCTGAAGCTGCAACATCAGGAAAAGATGATGGAAATCAACCCAATTCGGCCACCTACGACCATGTTAAGGAAAAGGTTGCGAAAGCATCTTCAAATAGATTGGTATTTTATCTGGAAAGATGAAAGGAAAATGAAAGGTCTGAACGAAAGGCCTTATCTGATTTGCAGAGTGCGCAAAAGGTACAACTTAAAAGGCTGAATGACTGTTTGTGTGGTTGGACAGGGTTCAAATGTGTGGAAATGGCGTGGTTACAGATAGCAGAATGCAGGCGCATGCTGAAATGGACATATGCGTATGGTTATTATTTGACTCCGTCTGGCAATCGTAATGCTGATCTTGCTAAATTAAAACAAGAATTATTTGAATTCCTGCAACGTGAAGCTGAAAATGGTTTAGAACAACTTCATCAATGCGCTGAAGATGAACTGCAACAGCGTATAGACAGTGCCCTTCAAGCTAAAGCTGATACTGAGATTGGGAAAAAGGCTTTGAAGGATTTGGAGAACGTCTTGATAAGACTTGAAGAGCTAACAAAGTCAACTGCCGCCCATTTTGAAAAGTTAATTGAGGCGTTTGAAAACGATCTGCTAGAAGTTAAGAATACACGAGTAGGGTGCGCAAAGGCAGCTAGGACCAATTAGTAATTATTGGTTGTAGTCTTCATCATTTTCTTGCTTGTTTTTTGTTATGAACAAGCAAGAGAATCCTATGACAATAAGATGGAATCATTGCTTCCAAGTCCATAGTGGCACTTCACTCGAAGAACTTAGGCTTCTATGAGCCTTTGGAGCACGATCCTACAATGTTTTCTCACCCTTTGAATTTGTTTATCTCTCCATGATGCCTTGTTTAGATTTTTCATTCCAAGTGTTTTCCATCACAAGCTTCCAAGGTTTAATGTTTTTTAATATTTTATTTAGTAAGAGGTAATTCTTCCCCTCAACTTGCACAATCCTTTGGTATTTTTTGAGACAAGTCTTCTTGATTTTGTTTCAAGGAAGTAAATCTAGAGCTTGGGTTTTGAAGTCTATAAATTCATCAATCACCACTAGCTTAATTTGATATTTTCCAAGCAAGTCAACTAAGTATAAATGTGAGAATTCATGTCATAATATACATATTTTGCATCCATGAACATTCTATAGGCTATATTGCAGTATGACAACTTGCACAATTTTGATCTCCTTAGGTGCAATTTCTTCTTCTTTAGCTTGCTACAGGACCATAGAAAATGGAAAATTTACCCCAACCCACATAAACCTCACAATTATTAAGTTTGACCTTCACTATATTCAATTCAAGTATTTTCTTACCTCTGCATCTAGTGCAAATGCATTGAAGCAGTTGATTACTGCTTGTTGAACATCAATCCCAAGCCCATCCAATACCCTCATTATGGAGAGTAGAAGATGTCTAGGTTGTCTAGCACAAAACAAAAGAATATTTAGGACATGCCACCATATTATACATGACATGACTTGATGCCAATAGCCCATTCATGAATGAATTTTCTAATGACTAAAAACATGGGTATTTTCATGACCTTTACATCAAGATGCATATATGATACTTAGATCCAAAAACTAGGACCTCAACAGTGAAGTAGCAAGACAATGATAGTCATCAATCATGCACAATATAGGAATGTGCAACATAGTCATATGATAACATCAATGTAGATAACAACATGAACATCCTTAATATGTAAGACAAGATAGTGTAGGCATAATTCTTTCCTCATCAAGTGTATTAAGAAGTATCGACAATCAATAATGTAACTGCAGTATAAAAAACCCAAGCATTTTGACATAATGACAACAAAATAATTATTTTTAGTAATAACAACTATAGAGTGAAAATGATATGTACTCATCATAAACCCATCGCACAAAAATCAGTACTCAAGAAATCATAATGCCAACAATGAACTATTAGAACCATGGAAGATGCTCCCCTAAACCTGTGCCAACTTTCCACCATCAAATTTTATCACATCCATCTCATCAATCAACATATGCACCAAAGAACTTAACATCAAGATATAACTTTAGCAGTACATGGATAGTATTAACAGTCTCCAACAAGTCAATATCAGAACATGAAAGCTAATAATAATTGATGGAAGCATATGAAAAGCTCCCCCTAAATTTGTGCCACTTCTTTTTCATTAATGAGAGGCATACATGACTGTCTAGATCACAAACCACATATACGTGCAAATGTCTTTCGGAAGATCCACATACATAAAGTAAATTGTTGGTGATTATAGCTACAATTCCCCTTGAAAACGCCATGCCTATTAGAACACTTATCAGAGTGAAGAGGTAGGAATCATGCCCATTTTTTGTTTGTCATATTCAAAGGAATCATGTGGAAGAGGATTGGTAAACAAATTTGTAACTTGTTCCTTTCAAGGAACATATTCCAACTTGACTTTTTGTTCAAGAACTTTCTCTCTAAGAAAATAGTCTTTGATTGGGATTTGCTAAATTTTGGAGTGCATGTCTCTATTTTTATAGATACTTATGGCAATATGTTGTCACATAGAATAGGTATAGGTTGAGGGCGAGTGAACCTAATGTCTTGCAATGGTTGGATCATCCGTAGAAGTTTAGTACAACAAGAGGAAGCAATAACATATTCTACTTCAACAGTTGATCAAGAGATCTAACTTTGTTTCTTACTAAACCAAGAAACTAAATGAGGACCCAAATAGAATTCTCCTCCACTAGTAATTTTTTGGTCATCAACATTACCTACATAGTCTCGAAAAGTCTTGATTTTTGGGATAAAATAGACCAAAATCTTCAGTGACTTGTAGATACTTGGATATTCTCTTGACTACTTAGAGATGAATTTCCTTAAGATTTTCTTGAAATCATCCAACTATGCCAAATGCATGCATAATGTTTGGTCTTGCACATCTAATATAGATCAAGTTGCCAATCATAGATCCCTATTTAGATTGATTAACTGTAGGAAAATCATCATTATCGCTTACATTACACCTCATTTCCATTGGTGTACATACATGTTTGCAATACTCCATTCCATATTTCTTCATAATCGGCTTGAGATACTTTGTTTGAGAGAGAAAGATACCATTTTTAGTTTGATTAATTTGAAGACCAAGAAATAACTTTAGCTCACTAAGTACAAACATTTCAAATTCATGCTGCATGGCTAAAGCAAATCCTTGATTCATAGATTCAACATTGCTTCTAAATGTGATGGCATCTACATAAACTACTACTCTTAAAAGCTTTTGTTTTCCAAATTTAGTATACAAGTTGCTATTTGTAGATCCTTTCTTAAACCCTTGTTCTTGAAGATACCTTTCAAGATGATAATACCATGCACGAGGAGCTTGTTTTAATCCATATAATGTCTTCTTAAGTTTGCAAACAATAATTTTGTCATTGCCAAGTATGAATCCTTCACGTTGTTTAATATAAACTTCTTCTTCTAGATCCCCATTTAAAAATCCAAATTTAGCATCCCTTTGATATACCTTAAATTTATGAAAGATGGAAGATGCAAGGAATATTCTTATGGCTTCAAGTCTAGCTACACTTGCAGAAGTCTCTTCAAAGTCTATATCTTTATGTTGACAATATATTTTTCATACAATTTTTGTTGTGTTTCGAATTACTTCTCAATTTTCATTTAATTTGTTTTTAAACACCCACTTTGTTCCAATTACATTTTTTTATGAGGCCTCAATATAAGTTCCCATGTCTGGTTCTTTTCTATTTGATTAAGTTCTTCATGCATCACCTTAACCCAACATTCACCCTTGCTTACTTAATTCACATTCTGAGGTTCAATTGTGGATAGCAAGGCTAAGTGACTAGATGATCCAACAAAAGTTCTTCTAGTTTATATTCCTACTTCCTTATCACCTAGAATTTGAGATTTAAGATGATTATTCTGAACATAACCTGATGGAATCTTTTCTGTCGTACTTGTATTTTCATATCCTTCTTCTAATGCTTCTATTTCTTCTTCTCCTACAACTTCTTCGATTTTAGTAGGGAGAGGTTCGTCATCTTCTTATGCTTCCTTTTTCGTACCCATAGATGCTTCATCAATCATAACATATATACTTTGAACAGTATTTTGAAAAATTTTATTATAACATTTATGTCCTTTGCTTCTGCAAGAGTATCCAAGTAGTATTCCTTCATCAACTCTGGATTCAAATTTTCCAAGCTTATCATCATTTTTCTTTATGAAACATTTGCTTCCAAAGATTCTAAAGTGTTTGTAAGTTGTAGGTTTACCATCCTAGAGTTCATATGGAGTTTTATGATTGTTTACTCGAGCATGACCCTTGTTAAGTATATGCATGGTTGTATGTATTCCTTCTCCCTAGAAGGTGTGAAGTGTTCCTAACTCATCAACCATGGAATGTGCCATTTGTTCAACTATTTTGTTCATTCTGCCACTCCATTTTGTTGAGGAGTTTTAGCTATGGAAAATTGTCTTTTGATGCAATGTTTTTCACAAAAAATTGAAAAATTCATCTGATATAAACTCTCCTTCTCTATCATATCTAAGACATTTTATTTTTAGATCCAATTCATTTTCTACCAAATCCTTGAATATTTCAAACTTTTCAAATTCCTCATCTTTATACTTTAGTAAACCAACCCAACACATTCTTGTAAATTCATCAATCAATAAAATGAAGTATTGTTCACCACGAGGAGACTTCTTTCTCATAGGTCCAAATAAGTTAGTGTGAAAAAGTTCAAGGGGTTTAATTAAAGTAGCTTCTTTAGCTTTAAATTGAACTCTCAATTGCTTACCAAATTGACATTATTTGCAAATGCTATTTTCAGGTGGAGAAATGTTGGGCAAGTCATGAACTACTCCCATCTTGCTTGATTTGTATAATTGGGAAAAGATGAGGTGGCCTAACCTTCTGTGCCCAAGCCATGTTTCTTCATATTTGCTCAAGAAACAATGCTCTTTATCCCCCTAGGATATATACATTGCTTGGAGTTATGGTTCCCTTGATTATGATCTTACCTATATTCAAATTTCCTACCATGCAATTCTTTGATATGAAAATAACTACATGCCCTTGATCACACATTTCACTAACAATTAACAAGTTATGTCTTAGCCCATCAACGAATAATACATTCTCAGCCTTGACCTTTTCTTTTAGAAACAAAAATCCTTTTCCTTTAATGGTATAAACTGAGTTATTACCAACAAGGTCAAATCATGGAGTTGGGTTACACTTTTTGGTGAAATGAGGGCATGTTTTTCTGAAAAATGGATGCTCAATCAAGAAATGTTAAGTGCTTGATCGAGCAATTTTTAAGTGTTGAATTGAGCTATTGAGGCACTTAAAAATAGCTTGATCAAGCATTTAAGAAAACTCTTGATCGAGTCATTTTCTAACCCGAGTTAATGGATCAATCATTGAGCTATTGAGGCACTTAAAAATAGCTTGATCAAGCATTTAAGAAAACTCTTGATCGAGTCATTTTCTAACCCGAGTTAATGGATCAATCGAAACATTGGGTCGATCGAACTTGAAAAACCCTTTTCGTGACGCGTACAAGTCATTTTTCTTAGACCGCGAGAGGAAAAGGAATTTTATAAAATATTTCTAAGCTCCACTCGGATGGAGGAACTCAATCTATCTACCCATAAACTCTGTGAACGACCCAAAGGCTCAAGTCGAGGTAGGTTTCCTATCATTTTTGTCTCTTTTATTTAAATTTTTTCTACAAAATAAAATAAATTAATTTGAAAAAAACCTAACATATAAAAATTGGAAAAAATAAAAGACTTAAAAGTCACCATGAAAACCATAAAAAACCACCAAAAAACACTTTAAAACGACTTAGAAAACCGCCAAGGAAAAACTATAAATTAGGTTTTAATAATTTTTTTGTATACATTATCTACAATATTAACATGTTTACTATAAATATTTTCTATGATAAATTTTATTTTTAATTATTTTATGTTTTAAAGTTTTTATTTCAAGATTTTAGCGAAGTGAATTTTCAAAAGGCAATTGTTTTTTTTCATTAAAAATGAATTTTAAATTTCAAACATATATGCCCAACAAAATTTAAAAACCAAAAACAATTAAACTATAGAACTCCAATAAACAAATAAATTAGGAATTTTAAATTGACATAATGAATATGGTTGCTCATGGTAAACCTCTATTAAATCAAATAAGAAATTCTATTTCATTTTTATTTTAAATTTAAATAAATTGTTTTTAATAATAAATATAGTAATTTGTTTTATAAATTTAATTGTACTTAATTAAAATTCTAAGCAATTTTTGCTAAATATAAATTTTATTTAACCCAAATAATAATAATATATATATTATTTATATATATATATATATGAAATAAAGTATAACATAACTATAACTATATATATATAGACACACACACAACATAACTAGACATATAACATAGTTATAGTTATAACATTTTTCTCTCTCACACACACATATATATAATATTTAACATAGTTTTATCACTATTCAACATAATGTGTTCTTCATAGTTTAACATAAAATGGGTGATACTCAACAACTTTTTTAAGAGACGAGTTGATCTATAAACTGTAATTTTCCTTGAAATTTTCATTACTCATATTCTCATATTCATTTAATATAATGATACATGATAACTAGATATGTCTTAGTACTCACCCTTATTAAATTTATTAGTTGAGTAATGATTTTGTAACTTACACTTCCTATAAAAAAATTAACTATATAATACAACATAGCACAATTGTATTATATATGTGTGTGTGTGTTTAAGTTTCAACAAGTCATCATTGATACATACATTAAATCCATGATGAAAAATATGTTTAAAGTGAATATATAACCATTTTGACTCTTTTCTAATTTGTATCATACCGTTTCATTATGTAGTGTGTCACACCAAAAATATAGTCTTCATGTTCTTGCACCTAGTACATGTCATGTGTCAAAATAAAACATTATAAGGACTTGCCTTATGGAGTATTTCATTGGCATGAAGTTTTATTAGTTTTTTCGAATAGGTTTATTTCAATCTTTTTCATATATCTACATATTTATTCTCTATGAATAAAATGCATTATTTATAAATGGGAAAAAGTTTAAGTTAGATTTTCAAGATCACATTTTTCAATTTTGTTTCCATGGAACTCAATACTTTGGTTAATAATATATCAAAATAGTGACTATATTTAGTTTAGGACTTTAGCCTAGATTATTCTACTCGAGTTTATAAATGTCTTTTTTGTCAGTTCATTCTTTCATTGTCAACATTTTTTATTGGATTAGTTTATATGTATTAAATGTAATTTGCAGAGCCATCTCTCATACACCCCCCAACCATATCCTATTGGAGTTTTGGGGGATATGTTATACATGGTTGGGCTAGATCACATAGCCATACTAGAGTGTTTGTTCCACTCATAGATCCAAGCTATGAGACAAGTTAGAGTGTCATAGGCATTGTTTATGTCTCTGTTGATGATCTTGCTACAGACAATGGACCTTCTTTACCTGTTGCAAGTATCCATCTTGCATTTTAAATCTTCTTTAAACTTTATGTGTTTATGTCTCAAAATTGTCTTTATTTTTTAAATCATTCTCAATTGATGTGTTTGAATTTAATGTATATTATATTATGCTTCTAGTTTATTATATGTATGTATGTATGTATGTATGTATGTATGTATGTATGTATGTATGTATGTATACATATACATATACATATACATATACATATACATATATGTGTGTGTGTGTGTGTGTGTGTGTGTGTGTGTGTTAAATTATGTTTATTATTTGCAAACCCTTAATAGGGTGAAGGCAAGGATCAAAGTGCAGTGTCGATCCCTCTCTGTAACAATGCTATATCTAGTATCACAATTGAGGATGTTAGGGCCAACAAACATCGATCACTTGAGCATTGGATAAAATCTCTGCGAGTTCATCTACTATGCGTAGCTTGTCTCTAATGTTGGGTAACATCAACAAGTTGATTGAGACATATCAATGGGTGGGCCCACAAAGTGATCTCCTATATTCCATACATAGGATTAGGAGGCTAGAGGTTAGAGGCCCACATACTTGGAAGGTGATGAAATATGCCACCAAGAACATTGATATTTTTAGGGAGTTGTTTGACATCCCTTGGGAATGTCATGCTAGACATCCTAGTTAGATTCTGCTAAATAGTTTAACTACATTAATGCGGCCCCTTTTGTTTATGATCAATTGATTGGACCCTGGGGATAGTTCCGCTACCATGACCAAGTCACCATTTACTTTGCTAATCATATATGTGCAGAGTTTGTGCCACATATGAGGTCAAATTACACCAACACTGGGTTTGAGTTTTATGGACCCAGTTTGGGACATAATTATGAACGTGTAGGGGCTCGTAGGGACCCTGTGCATGTAGCACCACCTCCTATATTGTTACCATGACCATCTTAGAGGATGGTATTGTTGATAGAGATAGAGCAGTCATCACAACTTGGCACTGAGACTAGGCATACCATTGCAGATAGCATGCAAAGGACATTAGCTATTGCAAATGTCACATTGAGTGGAGAGATGAGCAGACCACCTTCATTGCCTCGTGGCCCACTAGTTTCATTAGGTGATGATTCATATCTCAAGATTCTAGGGCATGACCAACTTTTTCATATGCACATACATGTCGTGATACCATTTGTGACACTTGGAGGGTGTACATCCCACGTGACATAGACCTGGTACATATATGTGAAAATTTTGACTCCAATCATCAAATTGTACATTTTTTATATTAATAAGTTTGTCTAGGATTGCATTTATATTAATAATTTCATGATAACATGCATGCACAACCTAGATACAAAAATCAACTTTTGAAGTCATCTAAGGAGGTAGTTGACTAGCTAGAGTAGCCTCCTCTAGTGCATGGTTTGATGGCTCAGTCTCCTCCACCTCCACCTCCACCTCATAACATTCATGGACTAATAATTGAGGTGAATTTTTGTATTCTTAAGATTTCAACATTTTATTTTTTTTAAGTTACATGTATGCGTGTTAATTAATTCATAGACTAATTATAATTTGTCTTTGTCATTTTGTACAGAGCCCTAGATGAAAAGAGGTGCCAATGTTGTAGTTATATGAACACATAAGTGGGATGTTGGGTATGAAGGCATTGATCCACAACCAGGGGAGAACCAAGCCCATATTGATTAGTGCCCCATCCCACCTAACTTCCATTTTCACTCAATTGAGTCATAGGTAGGGCACTATTTAAATGCACAATTCAAAATCATTTCTTTCCATATTATTTATATTTGTACAAATAATGTTTTAATTACTTTGAATTTGAATGTGTTATATTTCAGTACCAGATTATGGATGGTCACTCTATGCAATAGAACACACATAAGAGTTCTAGAAGCGATACCTTCTAGAGTAGATTATAAAAAGTTTGTATATTTCCAGGCCCCATTCATAGGGCATATTCACATGTGATGTACATACTTTGTATATTCTGTGATATTTTTGACAATCTATGGACAGATGAATGTTATTTCAGTTTATGGATTCTTGTTATTTTATTTTGTGGATGTTCATGTGTATAATTTAATTTGTATATATTTTCATATGTATAGTTTATAATCATACATAGGTAACAAGATAGCATCTTTGACTTCTCAAGAAATAAACTATGAAAATAAGTACAATCTTAGACAATGATGAAGGTTATTTTGATACTTAAAATAAACTAAAATATATGTTCATGGTTCAATTAAAATACACAAATATGTTTGAAATACATTTTAAATTCAATTTTAAAAAATATCTTCAAGTGGTATTGTTCAACTAATAACTTGTTTTATTAAATTTTATTTATTTTTGAGCTCATCTACAACAACTTAGTCATAACACATGATATAAGTCATATGTATTGGAATCTAAGATACCAAAAAATAATTAATGATATGTTTTTAGATAAGTTTGTATAATTTTATGAACATTCCTAAATTTAGTTGGCTATGAAATGTCTCAATCAATTTCTTAACTTAAGAAATTCAATTAAGAACATTCAATAAGTAAACTTTTACAAAATAACAATTTTGAATTCTAGTTTCATAGACTAAGGAAATAACTACAATCTTATTATGATGGAAGTCACTTTAATACTTAAAATGAACTAAATATATCATGTACATCAATTTAATATTGAATTATTAGAAAGTGTCTTTTAGTGGAGTTTATGTATGTTTTTATTTAAACAATTAATGATATGTTTCTATAATTTTATGCACTTTCTTAAATTTAGTTGTCTATCCAAGTATTTCAATCAATTTTTTATTTTAAAACATTCAATTAAGAACATTCATGAAGTAAAAATTTACAAAATAGCAATTTTAGTTTTCATATTGGCTTCTAGAAAGTGTCTTTTAGTGCACAATCAATGTATGTTAAATCACAATTATTTTAATTTAGATGTCAATATTCCAATATGAAGCAGGTGTGTCACTCTTTATATGTTTTATATCAAACTCACATGTGACTTATTTATTATTAAAAATATAAAAATATTTCAATGTTGTTCATAACCTAGATTGTTGAATTTCAATTTTAAGTAAAATGGACCATATCAACTTGATTGTTACATATTGAAATGGATTTTCTAGAAACCAAATATGTCTGATATGTATATAGATCTATAAAATTTCTTGCATGCTCAACATGAATATTATACGCATGACACTTAAAAAATTTTAAGATGAAATTTTTTAATTAAATCTAAATCTAAATCCATATTGATTCTAAAGAACCTCCTTGAAATGTGGTGTACTTTAGAAACTTCAGCACCTAAAGGAAGCGAAATCTTATATAACATATATCTACACCATTATGAATTCATCCTAGATAAGAGGGAAACATTTCTCTATTCAAAATTACAAAGTTACAAGAGTATTCAATTGTCACATTTATAGATTACAAAAATCATACCTTTGGTATCTCTTATACTAGATTACATTACACCTGACTGTTATAGACTCATCTTTAGGACTTTCCATTTGCATCGTCTACTCATCTGTCCAATGGCTCACATGAATGAAAGTCTCCATAATTATGTAATCTTCCATCTCCTTGGTTCACCTTTATTTGTTTTGATTTCTATGAGATTGATATGAGAAGCTATGACTAGATGACTCTATTGAAAATATATATGTAGGCATAAAATCTCTATAATGATGTCATCAGTCTATTTTTTAACATTTTCAAAAAAATGGCCCATTACAACCATGTCACCAATTTTGTATGTGAATTGTCCATCTTTATATGGTCTCACCAAACTAATTTTTACTTGTGTACATTACATCAAATAGTAGGCCACATTCTCTCCATTTCCTACGGGGGTAGTGACAACAAAAACATCACCTACAACCAAAATACAAAATATTTATTAGTTTAATACGTTCAAGATTTCAATTTATAGATGAAATTTTTAATGATATATTAGCCACATACCTTCCTTTAGAAGATCACATACTTGATCATGATCAAGTTAAATGATGTCCGCTTCATTGTGCATCTCTTACCATGTCGGTATTGGATGAGGTCCCTTTTGATTAAGAGGGACATATTTCCATCCTTTCAAGTAACATGTTTTTCAAAGTGATCAAGTCTACATCCATCAACACCAATGAAAAACTCACAAAAACATGCAAGTTTTCTTGTCT
>APFE031659275.1:0-16263 GCA_000404065.3 Pinus taeda
TAAGGCTGAGGGACTTATGTTCTTCATTTTCATGTCCCCATTGGTCTCTCAGATGGGAAAGGCACCTTCTATTCTCTCCTCATCTCCTATACCATTTCTGTGTTCAGCCATGGTCTCAAGAGGGATGTTCTCTTGCTCTTCTTCTGTTACAGGATCTTCGTATATCTTTGGAGGTTCACCTATAGGTTCTTTTGGATCACTGCCACCAAAGAAGAGAGAAGGGTGACTCAGTGATGTGGTTGGGGTGTTGGGTAAGAATTTTCCGATATTGTCTCTATTTCTACAGGCATGAAATGAAATATTTTTGGTTGCTTTTGTTTTTTTTTTCTCTCTTCTTGTACCTGCAAAACTAAAATAGATTGAACTGCAACTAACTAAAATCTATCTTTCTGAAATGAAATTGCAGGAATGAAATGCTAAGCTATGCTTGTAGAATTGAAATGCTAATCTACTCTTGCGGAATTGAAATGATAATCTATGCTTGCAGAATTGAAATGCTAGTCTAGGAAAGCAGGAAATGTCTAGTCCACTTTTGCGGAAATGAAATTTCAGAATGGAAATGAAATAAACTACTTAGCAGAAGGTTGTATTAGAAAATAGAAGAAAAGTAGCAATTGCAAATGCTCTGACGCTTCCCCATCAATGGCGCCAAAAATATGGTGGGCTCCAGTGTTGCAACAATAATGTTGCAACTCCTGGGACTCCCTTCTTTACTTTTATCAACCCGGTAGTTTGTAACAAACTTGGAAGCGATGGTGCTATATGCACAAGTACTAGCTCTTGTCGCGACTATTACTTGGTCAGCTGGCACAAGTTTGCTAGGAGCTTAAGCCAACTTCTATGAGTTCTTAGAAGAATATTTTTAACTGATGGATGAAGGTTAACTCAAAGGAGGCTAATCTACTTGTTGAAAGAAACTGAAAAGCTGAAAGGAAATGCAAACCCTGGCAAACCCTAATTTTACTAGCTAGCCCTACTGATTCAAGAAAGAGGATGAAAGCTACTGAAAGAGATGCCATTGACTTCTAGGAAGGTAAAATGCATGTGTCTAAGCTACTTCTACAGTAAAATATGAAAAAAAAAAAAAAAAAAACTTTTTTGTATTTTTGAGTAAGTTGTCAGAATTATCATACATGTGCTTTAACTATTTTTGACTATGCAGAGGCGAGGTGAGGAATGGAAGTGTCGAGGGGCTTGCAAGAGGTTGGGAAGGTGAGAAGAGGACCTAAGGGGTCCCTAGAACCCTTCCAGAGAGTTTCACAGTGTTCGGATATCAAGAAACTGCTTTCGTGAGCCTCTACAGGAAGTCTGTAGGGGTTCTACAGGATGTTCTGTAATTTGTACAAGATGTTCCGAAAGGGAATTTTGGAGGGTTGATGGAGGAAGAAAGGTGAATAAGTGAGTATGGAGGTGAGATAAGGGTGTGAGGAGGTCCAGGACTTGGTGGATGGAGCTGAGGAGTGGTGAGGATGGTTGGATTTGTTCAAGGAGGGGTAGAGCAATGTTGCACAAAAATATGGAAATTAGGACAAAGTGGGAGAATGTGGTAAATGTAAGGCAAGAATCCGAGTTATAGGATGGAGCAGGTGGGGTTGATGGAGTACGGGTAGATAGAGAGGTATTCCAGGTGCTCCGCAAGTTATTTCTCAAACTGAACAAACAAAGACTCGGAAAATCAAGGACCTAGTTACTTTAACTTAATCTGACCTAGATAACAACAAAGAAAATGAATAGACGTTTATTTGCAACGAAATCATGTGAAATAACTATGCAACTAAGTAATCATGAACCTGAGCATGTAACCACAACTGGTATCAACTTCTGCAAATGAGAATCTAACACTAATAATTGCATGATGAAGCAAAGACAGTGTTTTTGGTGGCAGCAAAAACACCTTGGTCCCAGCTCATGGTCCCACTGAGGGAGAGGTGATATCAGAGGTGCTTGATAGCCTTTTTCTGAAGATATTCTATGTTATTAACCTATCAAATCAATCTGAACATGAAAATCCTTTTTAATCATTAACAATGACCTAGGTAACCAGCAAGATTTTAATCTACTTAACAAAAATGATTTTGCAAAGACATTAAAAACAAATAATAGTACACAAAGGAAGCCTTGGCACTTGGGTTGGGTCCAACCCCAAGCGCTACAGGCTCCTAAGAAAAAGCTCAGAACTGGTGCCAAATGAAACTGCTTTCCATTACTCAAAAATAACCATGTCACCAATAAAGTTGTACAGCAGAAGCTACAAAATGAGTTGAGGAACTAACAACACTATAGTGCAAAATACAACTATTCAAAAAGTAACCTACGAAGGCTGGAAGCCTTCCTATTTATGCACTACGAGGGTCTCCAACAACCCTCCTTAACTCAAGGGGCTTGGCTTCTCAAACTGCCAGTGATCAGCCACTTTACACAAAACTGCTCTGCTGTCCTTGGGAATCCTTTTCGGTGGCCTGCTGAACTCTGATCTGAGGGTGGAGATTTTGAGGAAGGGGCCATTTAATGCAGGAGACACTCTTCCTACGAATCCTCACCCTTGTTCCTTCTTGCTTGGCTGTCATCTGGCTCATAATTGCTTGGCCTTGGTCCAAAATTTGTCCAAAAATCTGCAATAACCACGTGTTAGCCTTCTTGGTCAAGTGACTATTCTCATTCGTTCAACTAACATAAATATATTCAAAAAACATGCATAAACTATGAAAAATGGTGGATTGACGAAGAACATTTAGGCAAAATGAGCCCAATAAGTTACCCAATTCCGGGGCTCATCAACTGTCATAAGCAATGAGTGGTTTAAAATCTTGTTCAGATTCATCTTCATCACTATTATACAAGTCATCACTATCTTCATGAGTATAATAACTTCTTCTATTAACAAAATGTTTTCTATTACCTTTTGCAGACTACTTTCCTTTTTCATGATTATCTTTATGAGGACATTTAGCAGCATAATGACCAACTCTACCATAAGAAAAAAAATTGAATTGGAATCTTATCTTTGAATCTTCTAGAACCCCATTGAAGCTTCTTTACAAAGTTTACCTCATCTTCTTCTGAAATATATCCTGATTCCTTGAGATATTCCTTTTATTTTTCCTTTGTTGAACCTTTGAAAGCAACTTCTCTAATATCTGGTGGACCTCCTTTCCTCATTTCAAAGGCAGTTAAAATTTCATGAAGTTTAACAACAGTAATAGATTGAAGGTCCTGCTTCTCTTCTATGGAAAATACTTTTGATTGAAATTTAGAAGACATAGATCTCCAAATTTTCTCTACTAAAGTAGCCTCATTTATTTCTTCACCCAAATTCTTCATACAATTTACAATCTCATCTACTTGTAAAAAGTAACTAGCAAGACTTTCATCACTATGCATCTTGAGAGTTTCATACTGAATTCTGAGAGTTTGGAGCTTAACACGTTTTACCTAGGAGTCTCCTTCGTAGCTATGAATGATTTTGTCCCATATTTCTTTGGCCGTGTTGAGCTGCATGACTTTGATGAATTCTGATTCTAATAGACTTCCTAATAACGCATTGACGACTTTGGTATTGTTTTCATAAGATTTCTTTTATGTTATGTTTGTGGGGACTACTATTGGATATTGGTATCCTCCTTCCACAATTTCCCAAACATCAGCTCTAAGTGACTGAAGATAGGTTCTGGTTCTCATCTTCCAATATGCTAAGTTATTTCCGTTGAAGGTTGGTGGTCTAATAGATCCCATGCCTTCACAATTGTTCATCTTAAGAGATCTCCTTTCAAGCGATCAAGCTTCGTCTGAAGGACCTGCTTTGCTACCAATTGTTGGGAGAAATGTTGAGAGTGGGAGGGGGGGGGGGTGAATTAGTATTTTAACTTTCACTATTATGATTTTATTTTTCTAACAATATAGGCTAATTTACTGAAACCAACCAGCATATGTTCGTAATTATAAATAATGAAACCAACCTATATGTAATAAACAACAATTCATTGTCTTAAATCAAAGTGTGATGTATTAAGCAATAAGCATATGCAGTACGAACAAAATTAATCAACACACATGAACACCAGGATTTTTCAGGTGGAAACTCAATGTGGGAAAAAACCACCGTTGTTGTCGTCTCAGTCTTCAATCTTCTTATAATAAAAAGTGTTTGCAGATTTTGTACTAGTGCAGACTTTTCCAGTATGCAAGCATCTACCTATTGTAGGCTACAACCTTCTCTCTTTTTCCAGCTTCTACTGGAAGGGAGCTTCAACCCCCTAGCTCTTGTACTAGATGATATGTTTACCAATATGTAGGCGCCAAGCTACAGAAGGCTACTACCTTCACTCTTCCTTTAGGGACCACATTTCATAAGTTTTCAGACTAGATAATCCTGGTACACAACAACACAATATGAAGGCTAGGTTTCATCAAATTTTCATACTGGACCCATCAGTAACACTAAAGCTCAAAAGCAATCACCACTTCAATACAACCATCAAATCACCAATTAGTCAATCTGAGCAATCAAATCATTGTCACTAGAACACAGAGCTAAGCCCAGACCACTGCATCAACAACCAAAAACAACTGCAACCTCAACATTCATATGTCAGAATGTATACACTACTTTAGTGAAGCCAACTTGCATGCATATGCTACTTCATTAAAGCAACCTACGTATACCTCTAAAGATACTGAATCATAAAACCTCTGAACTACAAACGGTACCTATTAGTGACATTCTGAAGATCTGCTGTCAATTTACAGAGTTCTAAACAGACAACAACAAATATCACCCTTCTCACTTAATCAATTAGTCAATCAGACTCAATATCCTTATACAATTAGTTCTACTTTTAGATCTAATGAAGACATCATTGACAGACAACAATAAAAAAACAACACTGATAAGATAGATCAATCATCTCTGAACAACATAATTTTCTTCTGCATACACTACTTGGAAGTGTCAAACCTGCATGTATACGTAGTACCAAGGCAAACCAACGTATATATTTGCAAATAATAACTTATAACTTTGCAACTATTTCAGACTTTAAACATACCCAGATCATAATATTTAAAGAATAAAACATGCATTAGCATTCATATCTAGCCCATCCATTATCATATCATACAATGATAAGTCATTTAAGGTCTCATGAACCTGATCCAACATTGTATCAAAAGGTACACAAGATATTTCAGATCATATCATAACCATAGCCCTTACAACATAAGATATACTTTAGATAGAACTATTCATGGAAAAACCCTTTCACTTGCACACTTAGCCCTTTTATCCTCTCTCCTTATATATTTTTAGCCTTTATCAATACCTCGGACCAAAACAACACTTCGAACCTATGGTATTCTTGGACGGGATCAAATAACCGTTACTGCGCTCAATATTGTGGGCTAATACCATGGTATGAACCCTTGGTAATCATTAATCTTAATTTTCGTTAATTTTCCATCCCATACGCACTTTTCATCTTGTGAAAGTGCGTGCATACGTATACACTCTTTTTGTTCAGTGAACCTGCTTGTATATGCTACTTGGACTAGGTGAACCTGCATATACAACTTAAAATAACTTAAAATATTATTTTTCTTCAATTGCTTAGTCCTTTGTCCCATCATCCCGTTCTTCTGTACCATTACCATGTTACCTCTGAATTGACCTATTACAAAGTGAGTTTCCCTTTATCAAATTTGAACTCACCTGTGAGAGGATTTCCATCAAGGATAGCACCTGTACCATAATGCCAACAAGAAAATCATCATTATGTTCTTTGCGTCATGAATCTGCCCATTAACAAAAAATGTAGAGGTGAATTGCATGGATAAGAGGCAAGGATTAAGAGGTTTTTAGTCTTACACAGTCATGGTTTTGGAGCCTAGGGGCCATTATTCAAGCCTAAGAGACAAAAACCAAGATTTTGAGGCAGAACTAGTCAAGTTTACACATGTTATAGGAGGTGCTACATGAGGCTCTGTTTTTCTATAGGAGTGATATAACTTATCAAATTCCCAAGTAAATAAAATGAAAATGAGATGGGATTTTTTTAATTATTAATTAGGATGTCCTAAGACTCTGTTCCAAGTGGAATCACTCTAAAATACCCCTGTTAATATGTCCTAAAAAATAGCAGAAAATTACTATAAAGATAAGAAATTCAAGAACTATTGAGCTAGTTAACCTACCAAATGCTTGACCATATCAAGTGAAAATTATATGGGGTAGTTTTTTTTATTAACTTGAATTTTTTTATGATCTAATACAAGGCGAATCAACTCGAATGAAGATCATTAACACGTTCTAAAAAATAGCATAAAATTACTACTATTTACTACAAGAGATTTGCAGAAATTCTAGATTTGTGAACTCGGAGACCAATCCAAGTAGCTCAATGATGAATATGGATTTTCAAAGTGATTCTAAGGATCCATCATGCTTGTGAATATGTAAATAACCTTCAAAACAACTCACTTCAATCATTTAACCAATGTAACGTACAACAAAAGAAACCTGAATAGTAAATGCAGAAATAAGAATTGCAAGTGAAAAAGACATTCAAAGGAAATAAAAAAAATTGTACAAGAGGGACTTGAGGCTCTTGGGATGGCCAAGCCCAAGGAAAATCAAAGTCGTATGGAGGAAACCAATCTTTAGAAGCTAAAAATGGCAACAAAATTCATTATTTGAATCAATCCAAGTACATCCCTGCTAGAAATGAAAGTGAAGCTACTAAATAACAAGTTTTCTTTACAAGAAGACTAAGAAATAAATTCCCCTAGAGTCCAATTCGAATTGGTACTTATAAAAAATGATTAGGAAGAAGTCTCCTTGAAATGAGGAAGCTTTCCCCTCCAAAATCCCTCAAATAGTGGATCTGGTTCTCAACATTAGGAATCTACATTAAATGACACAGAACACATTCCTAGATTTTCTCAATCATTGGAACTCCAGAATTTGTGCAATAATTTCATCATATCTTGGTCATTTATTATCCAATTTTGATCCACCTTGTAATAGGGAGAAAGTCCCTATATTATCTCATTCTAATTTACTTAATATTCTCTCAATATTCTGCAAAAATAAATAATATTAGGCACATAATACGCAATTATCTCTAAACCTTCCTAGGAACATATTAAAGCAAAAAAATCATTATTAAGTGTATAAGGAGAGGTTTAATATAGCCTTCATGTGCATAAGAAAGGTTAGATGTTCCTTAATTTGTGTCTAATTTGGAGGCCCGTTAATAACTACTCGTGTTGGTGGAGTCTAGCTCACCGCGCCTATGTGCAAATGTCATTGTGTGAAGCAAGCAATGTGGAGAAAGCATGGGTTTAGACAAAAGAGTGGGCGAAATGAGAATCCCACTTAATTAGCTATAGAGACACATTATATATGACTAAAGTATTAGCAACAATTGTATAAGTCCAACACTTGCTTCAATGGTATTTCGAACAACAAATGCTAATTGTTTAATACTAAAATATTGGCAATAAAAGTATTTAGTACCAAGTGCGGCAATTCGCACATTGAAAGCTTCCTTTGCATAATGGAATTTCCCCACACTTCCGCACATATGCTAATTTGAAACATAATCGAACATATGAACATGTGCATCATTTACGATTGAAATATTATCAATAATATAATCATAAGCATGCAATGCAAATTGCAAATATCCACTCAATGAAGGCTTCAAATCTTTCTCCGTAAAATGAATCAATTAAACAACAATAATAATTTACAACTAAAATATTATCATTAATATAGCAAATATGGATTATGTTTTGACACTAAAACATTAGAAATGAAAGCATTTAATGCCAAATGCGAATATCCACACAATGAAAGCCTAAAAGCTTCCTCCACACATCCCATAAATAATGTTTCTATTTAATGAGATGTCATTTTTACTTAAATAACAGTAGTATACATTATTTACAATTAAAATGTTATCAATAATATGTGCATAAACAATGCTATTATCCACACAATACAAACTCGAAAACTTCTTCCGCACAATGAAAATTTTCTACACTTTTGCATGTCCTAAAAACAAAGCTTTTGCTCGATGAAATGTAATGGTTTTGTACACAACTTTGTGTGCACTTCACACAACTTTTACTCATGTGACTATTGATATGCAATATCTATAACTAAAGTATTAGCAATAAAAGTATCCTCACAAAAGACATTTTCGCACAAGAGCATAAACAAATGGATATTCAAAATATTATTTACAATAAAATTATTATCAATAATATAAACATAAACAATGTTATTATCTACACAATGAAAACTTGTAAGATTCTTTCGCACAATGAACATTCTCCACACTTTTGCATGTCCTATAAACAATCCTTCTACTTAATCAAATATGATTTTTTTACACAAGTTTGTGTGCACTTCATACAAATTTTACTCAAGTGACTACTAATATGCATTATTTATAACTAAAATATTAGCAATAATATTAGCACTTAGTGCAAATTGTGGAGATCCACACAAACAACACTTCTGCACAAGAGCCCCGGATGCGGGTGTTAGATAGGCATTTATGGGCAAGGACGGTCGCATTTACAGCCAAGTGGCTGTCGCCTCAAGACACCTGGGCCGAAGGCTCTCGAAACCGTCCGGCCAGCTTTAATTGCCGCTCCTCCATTGCTGCAAACGGTTTAATTGGCAGTGGGTCTGGTTCGATGCTTCGAGAGGTTCATTATGCAATCGGGCGAAGCTCTGGTTCTCTGCAACCAGGCTTCATCCTGAGCATTGTAGTCGAATTCTGTTGTGGCATGGTCGATTTGTGGAGCAAGGTGAGTCAGAACTCCCATAACGCAGCGTCCCTGTATGCTCTGGCTCCCAGAATCGTTTGTTGGGTCTGGTTGGCTCGCTCCACCTGGTTAATTGGTCGGGCCTGGCTTGTTTTCTGTTTTGGCACCTTCCATTTGCCGGCCCGAACTCAGTCTGGGGTGAATTATAGTGTTAGCTCTCTTACGCGGCTTCCCCAGTGCAATTCTATCGAAGTAGTGGGTGCAATATGCCGAGAGAACGACAGAGGGGCGCCTGCAGAAGGGGGGGTTCGAGAGCCAGATCTTTGGCCTCTAGACCTCAATCCTCTGACTCCTCAGAAGGCACCCGCCCATCACACCAACAAGGAAGAGGGCGCGGCAGAGGGCGGTCTTTGGCATGCCCGTTCGGAGGTCATTCTGCCACTCGTTTCAGGCACACTTGCATTATGGATAACATCGTTTATTTCGTCTCAGTGCGCATTGAAAAATGCGAGCACCATGACTGGTCGGGCGACCCAGCAGCTCCTCGTCCACCATTGTCTACCCGTGAGCAGCAATCTCAGCCTGTGGAGGCCGAGAGTGAAATGGCGAGGAACATTGCTGGCCCGAGCGGTGGAGGCACAACACTTCAGAATTCTGACTCCAGCGCTTCAGAATTCTCAGGCTGCCCGGTGGTGGAGGAACTAGATGGCCATTTCATCCCGCCATCAATGGAGGCGGCACCCAACCCTTACACCTAAGCATGCCGCGTGGATGTCCAGAGGTTTGACAGCGGGTCATTGGTATGAGTCAGTTTTGGTACAAGTCAGTTATGCTTCCGAGTCTGTTATGTCTCTTTCTGTCATGGCTCCTAGCCTGTAAATCTGTAATGGTTATGTTAAATAGCGTTTGTAATGGTTATGGTCAAAAAGCGTCTGTATTTCAGTTAAATTTGCATAAGAACAGAGTCTGTAAATCCTCCTCTGTGATAGCAGGGCGAGGATGGGTCAACTTTAGCTGTTTTGAACACTATTTTAGCTCTTGTCTGAGGTCCAAGGATAGCTCATCAAGCACAGGCTCAGACTCATTGTCTTCTTGTCCAGATTGCCGACCCATGGTGGCAAATGTAACTCAAATGTAATGCCGGCACTGTACTCTTTTTGTATCATAATAGAATTAGTTATATTTACAAAAAAAAAAAAAACACTTCTGCACAAGAGACTAAACAAGAAAATGTTCGATATTCAAAATATTAGCAACAACTTCGTATACATCAACCATTTACTAAAATAACAACTCGCTCTAGTGGAGTATCCACATATAACATGTACAGAAGAAGTTGTGGAAACATTGTTGTGTGGACGAAGCAATGTGGAACAAGCATGCACTGAGACAAAAATGTGGACGATATGCAGACCTCTTAGTGCAATAGAGTTATGTGTCCAGTTATAACATGTATGAAAGAAGTTGTGCAGTCATTGTTGTGCGAAGCAAGCGGTGCAGAACAAACATGAATTGAGACAAAAATGTGGATGAAATACAAACATCTCTGCACAATAGAATTCTTCCACACTTTGCACATATGCCTAATTTGAAAGATATATAGAAATACGAAAAAATATTCATAAATAAAAAATAAGTATAATTTACACTTAAAATATCACCAATAATATTATATAAGTCAATTACTTAATAAAATATTAGCAATAAAAGTTTTTAATGCCAATATAGATAACTTCCCCTATACGAAAAACTTTATACAAAAGAATCAATTAAATAATGATAAATGCAAGTTTCTTTTTATTATTAATACGTAATATAGATCCTTAATACTTATTATTAAAAAAATTATAACTAATATTTAAATCTCCTTGATATAAATTAAATATTTCTAATAATACAATTAATAGTCCTTTTATGTTAAATAATAATTTATAATTAATGATATATATATTATCAATACGTAATTATTTATTTTAAGATAATATTTGGTACTTTTAGATTTAATTTAGATTTAATTAGCTAATTCTCTTTTTAATGTAGCAATTATATTTACATCTTAAAATACAAATTAAATAAACAAATATTAGAAAATTCGTTTTGAAATATAATCTAATTTGTTATATTTGTGTTATTTTATATTTTTAATGTTAGTTTTTAAATTTGTGTACATTATTATATTATTTGTAATATCATTAAGTTAGTTATATGTATATCTGTTCAACTGTTCATTTCTAAAATTTATTTAATGTTCATTTCTAAAATTTATGTAATTTTGTTGATTTTTTTTTGGTAATTTATTTTTTTTTTAATGATTTAGAGATTTAAAATATTATTAATTAATTTAGAAATTAATTTTGTTGGTTTTTATTATTTAATTAAATTTGATTTTTTAATGAATCAATTTGATTTTTCCTATAAGATTTTCCGATCATTTATATATTGTTTATTTCTCTAGTTAGATCAAAGTTTCTATGTTTTAATGATGAACCACATTAGGTGGTTCAAAATATCTCAAAAAAAGTGATGTGATTAATCTGAAAGCGACAATTATAAAAATTTCTTTCATCTTAATTATAGAAATTTTATTTTTTCCATTGAAAGTATTATTATTATTATTATTAATGATGCTATTTATTATAATTTCGTTTTAAATTTAAATTGAGGATAGTAATTTTTTATTACAATTATAAATGAAAATTAAATAATTTGACTATATTTAACAAAGGCATAGATTTTGAATTAAATTTTACATAAAAGAGATAAACATAAATATTTTGAATTGTGATTGTCTATATATAACACATGGACATGAATTTATAGATGATATTTTTGTATATTACATAACAACATAAATATGAAATATATTAGGAAGACATTGATATGGCAATTTCCTAAAATCAAAACCAAAACCAACTAGGACATCCTTTCATTATTGGAATATTTTTACAAAGTTTCATGCATTTTGTGTTTATATGAAAACTATTTAAGTTGTGTAGATCACTCATCCAAAAGAGGAATTTTGGATTTTTTTTGTGGAATTTCATAATAAGCCCATATGTAATGTAATTGAAATTGTTCCATCAATAATAGAACATGAGATGAGCAAAGAAACCTAGCCTGGATGATAAGCAACCCTCATATATTAATATTGCACAAACATTGTTACATAGACATACACCATAGAAAAGGAAAAGGTGAGCGCCCTACTATTTAAATATATTCAAAGCCCAAAAAGAGTAGCAGTAAGACTGCTAATATTTACATTTTGTGATCCAGAGAAGAGGCAAGAAAAAGACTTGGTTGGATACTGGAGATTATTCCTTCCTGCCATTCATGTCCATTGATATTTAGCCAATCATTAACGAACTGGCTATGTGAATGAGATCTGAAAGATAACTTTTTTTTTTGTCTCTAATCTACTTATTTTATATTTCTTTGATTGCATTTACAAAGATGAATATTTGGCTTGATTTTCTATTTGCTCATGGAAGAAGTATCTCCGTGGAGACTTGAGAATTGTCTTAGTTGCTACAATGAAATAGGTTAAACCAATAACTACCCATCAAAGTACACACAACACAACATCAACATGTAGTTCATGACTTGATTATAATGAGATAAGTTAGCTGAATTAACCAGATCAATGGGAGTGATAAAGAGAATAATTTTCCATACCCACATTCATATAAATGAATTGGAGCATGATACTTTTTTAACAACTAGATTTATGGGAATTTATGCCATTTGTAATAATGTGTAGGATCTTTCTAGAAAATGTGGAATGTTTGAAACAACGAGTAACTATATATGTAACTATATGTAGTATCAAGGTTTTAATAAAATTAAAAATATTAATATTTTTATCTATAGAGATGTTGATTTATAAAAAAAATAAATAATTATTATAAGAACTAGTATAAATCTATCTTAAGAAACTTCAAAAGTATATCACAATGTTTGTAGGGAGGATTTAAAAAAAATTAATATATTAGACTTCGAAATAGTAAGCAATGTGTATCAGCCAAACTCCAGAAATATATCATAGAGTTTGTGAATAAGATGAAGCAAATTTTCAATATAATGTACACTTCTCCCATATCATTATATATTTCTCATTATTAAACAAATATTTTTATATAATACATAATTCTCCAAACCTTTAGATGAATTAAAATCCCTCTGCAAACCTATTTGAGACCTATACCAGTGGATCCTAGAGTAAATTCCAAGACAACAATTTACAGCTGCATTGACTTCTTAGGTACACTACATAATTAGAATAACACATTGGTGTTCATAGAATTATATATGCTAGATAGTGTCGTGTTAAGCTAAACCGCCTCTTTTGGATATTTTGCAGAGCAGCAAAAAGATGGGTCGCGTAGGCTTTAACACTTGACATGTTCTTACATTTTTATTCCACTCCACGCATATATGTGTTATTTTTTTGTCTGACTAGAAATATCTGAGAGTAGAGACAGATGTTGTCAGGGTAACCGACAACGCTGAAGTAAGAAGGCGAAGTTCATGTGTCTGTGTCAGGGGGATGAGACATGGTAAAATATCTAGTCAGCTAAGGAATGGTGTGGCCCACTCATAGATGACTTTGCTATTCCTAGATGACTTTGACGGATTAGATGCCCTTGGGTCGTGACTCCTCAAGCCACATGTCAAGCCTAGAGGATCACATACAACTTGACAAACAAAAAAATATATAAAACATTCATAATAAATAACAAAATTACTAAAATATTTTAATTAAATGAAAATAATACCAAAAAAGTAATTAATATAATAATTTATTTTATTATAAATAAATTAAAAAAATCTAAATTTAAAATCTTAAACCAAAAAATATTATAATCAATAATATTTTATATAACTTACAATGTAAATATAAATATTTGGAAAAATAATCAAATTCATAATTTTTATAAATTTGAATTTTATTTAAATTTTTACTAAGCTAAATAAATTATAATTAACTTAATTAAAAATATTTTTAAATAATTAAAAATTAATATTTCAAAATATTTTATCCCTTAAATCCTGGAAAGATGAGTTAACGTAAGCAAATGATTTGAATAAATATTATGGAGTGTTCCTGCCTTGCTGCCACTTGCAGATAGCATCGGCCCAAGACCCTCCTTAGATGCGGAAATCAAAACTTTCAACTCTCTGGTTTCCTCGACACCTAAGTTTCAAAATTAAGGCCCTTCACGCTTTGTGAAAAGGGTAGATGATATTCTAAAGATTGAGATCCATCCCCCCAATCCCTTTATAGTGCATTGCATCTTCCCGACCACGACCTCATCAGTCAGTTCATAGGTCTCTAGCCCTCTCTGCACTCGGTCCAGACTTGGGTAGAGAAGAAATGGAAGCCCCTCATCAAAGGAGAAGTGATCTCGTCTTTCCGCGGTAAGGTCTTTTTCACCTTCTACTTTTAGAATAGATCATATCATGATTTGGTTTTCAGAAGTGGTCCTTACTTCATGGGTGCCCAAGGGCTCTACTTCGATAGGTGGAGCCCAAGTTTCAATTCAAAATGCGATGTCCCCTCTTTTGTTCCTGTTTGGGTGAAATTACCATACCTCCCTCTCCACTGCTGGAATGACGCAACCTTTCTTTTTATAGAGAACTCACTAGGAAATTACATTGAATGTGTAGAGCCAAAGGACAGACTCTTTTCTTGTGCAAGGATCTATGTGGAACTAGATCTAGAAAAAGGATTACTTGCTGATGTCAATCTCTATATGGAAAGATGGCCCAGTGTCCAGGAAGCGGACTATGACCAACTCCTCTTCAAATGCAAAATCTTCCATGAATATGGGCACTTTTCCAAGGGTTTCGCTAAATCCCAAGCCACCATGGAGAAACAAAAAGGGGATTTGAATGAGTGTTGGCATCAAGTTAAATGGCGAAAGGGTAACTCCGGACAAAATAATGTGCCTATTGCCAATGCTTCTGACCCCCCCCCCCCTCCACTTCAATCGAGGGATCGAGTCAAAGCAAGCTAGATCCCCCCTCGAGCGCCTCTAGCCAAAGTGGGGGTAATGGTCTGGCCGATAGTTGCTTGCTGCACTTGCAGGTGTCCTGGTCGAAGGAGAATCTTCCCAACTATCCCCTGGAAAAGAACTTTGAGATCCTGGGGAAGAAAAGCAAGCATCACCTCTGCAACAACAGAAAGACAACCCTCCAACCATCGTACTACATAGTAGTACAAAAGATTCTTTAGAGGAAGATGAGGATGAAGAATATTTATTAACTTCCAAAGGAATGATTGGACCAACCATAAACAAAAGCTCAACAGACAAAAAATTAGAGAATGCAAGGGCTAAAGAGAGTGCCAGAAAGGTTCGAAGATCAGGTCGCAAATCCAATAAAGAGATGAGGCTTGAGAAAACTAAAAAAGACAAAGAGCTGGGGTTTCAACACACCATTCCTTGGAAATTAGAAGATCATGGGGTCAAAGGAGGAAAGAAAGGAAATATAGAAGGTCTTGGTAAAGGGACATCCTCTATAAAGAGTAAATAATGAATATCATCTCCTGGAAATATAGGGGACTTGGTTCGGGAAAAAGAAATATGGAAATGAAATCATTAATCCAAAAGGAAAGACCATCTACCACCCTTCTCTAGGAGACTAAGCTAAGAGAGGTAGAACTCTCCTCCACTCAATAAAAAATTTGGGGCAAAAGTCACATGGTAGTGGTAATTTCACGAGGCGCTTCGGGAGGCCTTTGCACATTTGGAATCTATCCCAGGTGCAACTAGTAAGATCTACAAAGACAACCCATTTGATAAAAGATACCTTTAAAATTTTAGAGCTTCATCAGGTCTTCACTATTGTCAATGTATATATGCCATCCCATTTTCAAGAAAAGTAGGAGTGTTGGATGTCCCTTGCGGAGTTGCGAAAATTTGAGTATCGATGCAACTGCATCCTAGGCGGAGACTTCAACACTTATCTTGGCCAAAAGGAGAAACACAGGGGCTCTGCTATTCATGATGCTTCCCAAGAATATTTGGAGGACTTAGTGCTAACCCTTAGCCTTTTCGATGTAAATCCTCCTAAATGCCTCTACACTTGGAACAATAAACACATAGGTCCTAGTCATATTGTTTATCTTCTTGACCGTTTCTTTGCCTCTGATAGCTTCCTCTCTTTGAAATTGTGTCTTAAAAATATATTCTCACTTGGTGTGGCTCAAGTCACTGCCCCATTTTCCTCCTCCTCTCGTCCTCCCAAAATTTGGGTCGTGTTCCCTTAAGGTTCTCCCCCCTCTGGCTGAACTCTCTAGGGTTCACTGGTTTTGTGAGGTCCCTATAATACTAGTGATTACCCCATTACTATTGTAGTTGTATCCCTTATTAATATTGTTGAGCCCCTATTATCCTCATATTTTTATTACTGTGCCCCATAGAATCCTCTATTGTTATTTTTGTGGCTTTATATTATTATTGTTAGGTCGGCTGGGTTATATTGTGACTC